>BSBK01000130.1:0-72500 GCA_027943335.1 Chamaecyparis obtusa
CTCTGAAAAAAAATTCTGCTATATGAACAGCATCATTAGTCTTCTTGCAGGGAATGAAATGTGCCATCTTTGAAAATCTGTCAACCACCACAAAAATTGAATCATGTCCCCCGCTGAGTCCTCGGTAAACCAAGAACAAAGTCCATTCTGATATCCTCCCAACGCTTCTCTCGTATAGGTAATGGCTGATACAACCCCGTATTCTGCTTTAGTCCTTTCACCATCTGACATACCCTACAACTCTGTACAAACTTATTCACATCTTGTTGCAACTGTGGCCAATAATAATTCTCACTAACCAAACCAAGGGTTTTCTCACGACCAAAATGTCCAGCCCATCCTCCGCTATGCTTCTCCTTGATGAGATTCTCCCTCATAGAACTTCGTGGAATGCACAACTGACTCCCTCTGAATAGCATATCATCCTGGATGATGAAATCCAACCATTTCATCCTGTCTAGAGTAACAGGTTCTGTACAAGCTTTCCAAGCTTCACCAAAATTGGGATCCTCTAGATACAAATTCTTGAGTTCCTTGAACCCAACCACTTCAATCTGCATTTTTGTCAGCAATAGTTGCCTTCTGCTAAGACCATCTACAACCCTATTAGACTTTCCACTCCTATGTTTCAAAATAAATGTATAACTCTGTAAAAATTCAACCCATTTCAAATGCCTTTGATTCAATTTTCCTTGACTATTCAAATATTGCAAAGCTTGATGATCAGTATACAAAACAAACTCCTTAGGAAGTAGATAATGTCTCCACTTCTTTAATGCCTGAACTATAGCATAAAATTTTTGATCATAAACAGAATATTTTCTCTTGGCATCATTTAACTTCTCACTGAAATAAGCAACAGGTTTACCTTCTTGGCTCATAACAGCTCCTATTGCAGTACCACTAGCATCACAATCTACTTGAAACACCTTATTAAAATCTAGAAGTGCTAAAATAGGTTGTTCTGTAATTTTTTGTTTCAACAATTGAAAACTCTTTTCTGCCCCATTAGTCCACTTAAACTCTTTTCTATCCCATCTCATTGTTTCAGTCAAGGGTCCACAAATACTGCTAAAATTTTTGATAAACTTTCTGTAAAAGCTAACTAGACCATGAAAAGATCTTATCTCAGTAGCACTCCTTAGAGTAGGCCATTCAAAGATAGCCTGTACCTTCTCTGGGTCTATTTTTAGACCTTCTCCTGAAACTACAAACTCCAAATACAACCAACTCTTTCTTCACAAAATTGCACTTCTTAAAATTAATCAACAATTTCTCTTCTCTCAACTTCTCAAATACCATACGAATATGCATCATATGCTCATCCAATGTCTTACTAAAGATCAGAATATCATCTAGGTAAACAATTATAAACTTATCCAAAAATTCTTTCAGAACCTCGTTCATGAGCCGCATGAAAGTGCTCAGTGCATTGGTTAGCCCAAAAGGCATGACTAACCACTCATATAGTCCTTTCCTTTGTCTTGAAGGTAGTCTTCCATTCATCTCCTTCTCTGATCTGAATCTGATGATATCCACTCTTTAGATCTATCTTTGAGAAATACACAGCTCCACTCAAACAGGTCCATAATATCATCCATTCATGGCAATGGAAACCTGTACTTGATTGTGATTTTGTTTATTGCTTTGGAATCTATACACATCCTCCACTCTCCATTCTTCTTTCATGGTAATACCACAGGTACAGTACAGGGACTCAAAGTCTTTCGAATCAATCCTTTCTGTAACAACTCATGTACTTGTCTGTTCAACTCCTCACTTTCTGCAGGTCTCATTCTGTGTGCTACCTTATTTGGTAAACTCGCTCCTGGGATCAAGTCCATCTGATGACTGATCTTCCTGACTGATGGTAATCCATCAGGCATGTTATCGGATATAATATCCTGAAACTCATTCAACAAATCTGCAACTTCTATAGGAACATCTTCTACTTCCTCTTTACCAGCTTTTGGAATTAAAGCAAAACATACATGCTCATGCCTCATACCATCTAGGAAATTTCTTCCATCAACAAAAGTTATCCTTGCATTACCACATACCTTTTCTTGAGTCTCCTTCAATGGTTTTAGCTTATGTCGCACTCCATCCTTTGTCAGGGAATAGGTATTCACACGACCATCATGTACAGCACATCTGTCAAACTGCCATGGTCTACCCAACAACATATGACATGCATCCATAGATATGATATCACATAATACCCTCATCTTGGTATCCGCCAATCTTGAACTTCACCAGGCATTGTTCATTGACCATGACTTTGTGGTCATCCTGTACCTAGGCAATCTGATATGGATGTGGGTGTTTCTGTGTCTTGAGCTTCAACTTTGTCACCATCTCTTCTGACACCAAATTGTCAGTGCTTCCACTATCAATAATCACCTCACAACATTTACCTTCACACTTGCACCTGGTGCGAAACAGACTCCTCCTTTGCTCAAGTTCATTCTCACCACTCAACAGGACTCTTCTGTTAATCAACGTTTCTCCTCTTTCAGCATCTTCAGAATTTGATGATCTGGCATCTTGATCTACATGTGCAACTCTGGCCTGGCCTTCATTTCTCCTGTCTGTTCTACCTTGGCACTGAGGACATTCAAATGCCATATGACCTTCTCGACAGTGAAAACATGTTCCACGGAAGCCACCTCTTTCAGATCCTTGTCCTCTTCCTCTTCCTCTCTGATCTCTATTATTTTGATCCTGGAAGTGATTGAAATTATTTCCTCGCTGATTCTGACTGCTACTGGCCTCATCTTTCTTTTTCAAATCTTCATTACGGCCACCGTATGACCGTCCACCAGATCGTCCACCGCGACCTCTTCCGTTTTGTCTGCTCTCAAACTTCTTATTCAGTTTTTCCTCTACTTTTAGGGCAAATTGGTATGCCTCTTCAATACTATTCATTCGAACCAGATTCAGCTCCTCCTGAATGCTTGGCCTTAACCCATTAAAGTATCGGGCAACTTTCTCCTTATCAGCTTCTGCATGGCCTGTTCTGATGAGAAGTCGATAGAACTCCTCTGTATACTCCTCAACAGATCTCCTTGCTTGCTTCAAACTCTGCATTTTCTTCAGTAGATCAAGCTCATAATCAACAGGAATGAACTGTCGCTTCAATTTATCCACCATCCGATCCCATCTTGTGATTTTTATCTTTCCCTCTTCTATTTCGCTCCAACTGAATTTCTTGCCACCAGATCTTCGCATGACCTTTCAATCTGGCGTTCGCAAATTTGACCCTATCAGGATCGTCAACATCTTCGTACTCAAAATATTCATCACATTCATTGATCCAGTCAATCAATTCCTCTAGGGTTAAGATTTTCAGAAAATGTAGGAACCTCAATCTTAGGTCTTTTTCCAATCTTGGAAATGGCTCGAAAAAGTCTTTCTTCCTCCTGGTTCACAATTTCGGCTTCTCCTTCTTGATATTCTTCTTCGGCTTCATCCTCGCTTTCCTCTCTGACATTGAGATTCATTCCTCTGTGAATCTTTTTTTGCAATGCTCGCACTTGTCTTTGCAGCTGTCTAACCTCAGGTGTCACAGCACCAGCTCTTCCGCCACGTTCTTGTTGTGGAGGCATTTTCACGATGCGCACTGATACCCTAGCCACGGTCCTGGTTCAAACTGCCTCACAGTCGGCGATCTGTTTACACACTCAAGAACTCCTGCTCTGATACCACTTGATGAAGGGTACTCCCCTTAATACCACAAACACATAACAGAAATAGAAAAACAACAACAATATGCAAGAACAGAAAATTGGCTTCTTATTATCTCCATAAATGTGGAATTACAAACTTTCAGAATTACAATATGCAAAGCCACATGGGCATTCCCTTACAATATTCTGTAGGACAAAGCCTCGAACTATTACCCAGATCTACTATCCAGAACTATTCTGAACTGCCTAAGACAATAATACAGCCTTCCTTATATAGGCAATTTTCCACCGCTTGGGACGGTTCAAAAATTTTAGCCAATAAGACCGACCAAATTTAAGATTATCTTATTTTACATTTTATTACATCATAGTCGGCTCAAAATAATTTTTGAAACCCGAATAAAAATATTTTTGGGTGATGCAAGATTGCTCTTACACCCAGAATGCTCCTGCATCAATATATATATATATATATATATATATGTATATATATAGATACATCTATATATATGTATATATATAGATACATCTATATATATGTATATATATATAGATACATCTATATATATATATATATATGTATATATATATAGATACATCTCTCTCTATATATATATATATATATATATATATATATATATATATACATATAGATACATATATCTAGATGTATCTATGTGTGTGTGTGTATATATCTATAAATATTTATACATATATGTATATATATCTATGTGTATATGTATGTATGTATGTATGTATATATACATATATATATATATACATATAGATATATATATATATGTATATATACATATATATATATATACATATAGATATATATATATATGTATATATACATATATATATATATATATATATATATATATATATATATATATATATATATATATATATATATATATATATATATAGATAGACATACATATACATATATATATATATATATATGCATATATATATATAGATATACATACATATACATATATACACACACACATATATACGTACATACATATATATGTATGTATGTATATATATGTATGTATATATAAATACACATATATACATATATATATATATATACACACACACATATATATATATGTATATATAAATACACATATATACATACATACATATATATATATATATATATGTATGTATGTATGTATATATATATACATATATATATGTATATATAATACAGGAGCATCTTAGGTGTAAGAGCAATCTTGCATCACCTAAAAATATTTTTATTTTTGTATTCAATAAAAGCTATCTTGTGCAGAGTTGCTATTTATGGAAACTTGCTATTTTTAGTAAGTTGGTCTTACGATCTCGAAATGTCTGATTTTACATATGGAGGTTCATCTTAGTCATATCAGCCTGCCAGTAAAGTTTCATGACTAGATCAGGTGTAGTTTTGAAGATATTGAAGATTTTCGGTATTGGCAGCAGGGTACAGAAACTTCGAACTCAATTTTGAAGGCTTTAGAGGCCCTAGATGAGGTTGAAAATTTGGGTGACAAGCACTTTGCACAGGTCAAGCCTGTAGAGCACTTCGTGGCATTTCCAGAATGGGGTTATAATAGCCAATCGGGTCAACGGGCGATGACTTATGGTCTTCGGAAGTTGGGTCACCTGAAATGGCTGAAAATAATTTTTCTTTAAAATTTTTGTTTAGGTTTCAAAACTCATTTTGAGCCGACTTTGATGTAATAAATTGTAAAATAAAATAATTCTAAGTTTGGTCGGCCCTAAGGGCTAAATTTCTAGAACCTTCTTGGGCGGTGGAAATTGTCTATATAAAGAAGGTCCCTAGTGTTGTCTAGGGCAGTTCTGGGTAGTAGATCTGGGTATTGATTCGAAGCTTTATCCTACAGAATATTGTAAGGGAATGCCCATGTGGCTTTGCATATTGTAATTTTGAAAGTTTTTAATTCCACATTTGTGGAGATAATAAGAAGCCAATTTTCTGTTCTTGCATATTATTATTGTTATTTCTCTATTTCTGTTATGTGCTTATGGTATTAAGGGGAGCACCCTTCATCAAGTGGTATCAGAGCAGGAGTTCTTGATTGTGTAAACAGATTGCCGACTGTGAGACAGTTTGCACTAGGACCGTGGTTAGGGTTTCACCGTGCATCGTGAAAATACCTCCACGAAGAGAACGTGGCGGAAGAGCTGGTGGTGTGACACCTGAGGTTAGAGAGCTACAAAGACAAGTGCGAGCATTGCAAAAAGAGATTCACAGAGGAATGAATCTTAATGTTAGAGACGAAAGTGAGGATGAAGCCGAAGAAGAATATCAAGAAGGAAAAGCTAAAATTGTGAACCAGGAGGAGGAAAGACTTGTTCAGGCGATTTCCAAGATTGGGAAAAGACCTAAGATTGAGGTTCTTACATTTTTTGGAAATCTTAACCTAGAGGAATTGATCGACTGGATCAATGAATGTGAGGAATATTTTGAGTATGAAGATGTTGAGGATCCTGATAGGGTCAAATTTGCGAAGGCCAGATTGAAAGGTCATGCAAAGATCTGGTGGCAAGAAATTCAATTGGAGCGAAATAGAAGAGGGAAAGATAAAATCACAAGATGGGATTGGATGGTGGATAAATTGAAGCGACAGTTCATTCCTATTGATTATGAGCTTGACCTACTAAAGAAAATGCAAAGTTTGAAGCAAGCAGGAAGATCTCTTCAAGAGTATACAGATGAGTTCTATCGACTCCTCATCAGAATAGGCCATGTAGAAGCTGATAAGGAGAAAGTTGCCTGATACCTTAATGGGTTAAGGCCAAGTATTTAGAAGGAGTTGAATCAGGTTCGAATGAATAGTATTGAGGAGGCATACCAGTTTGCCCTAAAAGTAGAGGAAAAGTTAAACAAGAAGTTTGAGAGTAGATAAAATGGAAGAGGTCGTGGTGGAAGATCTAGTGGACAGTCATATGGTGGCCGAAATGAAGATCCGAAAAAGAAAGATGAGGCCAGTAGCAGTCAAAATCAGAGAGGAAATAATTCCAATCATTTTCAGGATCAGAGTAATAGAGAAATAATGTCCTCAGCGCCAAAGCAGAATAGACAAGAGAAATGAAGGCCAGGCCAGAGTTGCACATGTAGATGAAGATGCTAGATCATCAAATTCTGAAGATGCTGAAAGAGGAGAAACACTAATTAATAGAAGAGTCTTGCTGAGTGGTGAGAATGAACCTGAACAAAGGAGGAGCCTATTTCACACTAGATTCAAGTGTGAGGGTAAATGTTGTGATGTGATTATCGATAGTGGAAGCACTGACAATTTTGTGTCAGAAGAGATGGTGACAAAGTTGAAGCTCAAGAGACAAAAACACCCACATCCATATCGGATTGCCTGGGTGTAGGATGACCACAAGGTCATGGTCAGTGAACAGTGCCTGGTAAAGTTCAAGATCGACAGGTACCAAGATGAGGTACTATGTGATATCATCTCTATGGATGCATATCATATCTTGTTGGGTAGACCATGGCAGTTTGACAAATGTGCTGTACACGATGGTCATGTGAATACCTATTCCCTAATAAAAGATGGACTACGACATAAGCTAAAGCCATTGAAGGAGACCGAAGAAAAGGTATGTGGTAATGCAAGAATAACATTTTTTGATGGAAGAAAATTCCTAGATGGTATGAGGCATGAGCATGTGTGTTTTGCTTTAATTCTAAAAGTTGGTAAAGAAAAAGTAGAGGATGTACTTGTAGAGGTTGCAGATTTGTTGAATGAGTTTCAGGATATTGTATCTGATAATGTACCTGATAGATTACCACCGGAAAGGAAGATCAGTCATCAGATGGATTTGATTCCAAAAGCTAGTTTTCCAAACAAGGCAGCACACAGAATGACACCAGCAGAAAGTGAAGAGTTGAACAGACAAGTACACGAGTTATTACAGAAGGGGTTGATTCGAGAGAGTCTGAGTCCATGTGCTATACCAGCGGTATTAGCACCAAAGAAGAATGGAGAGTGGAAGATTTGTATAGATTCCAGAGCAATAAACAAGATCACAATCAAGTATAGGTTTCCATTGCCATGAATGGCTGATATTATGGATTGTTTGAGTGGGGCTGTGTATTTCTCAAAGATAGATCTGAAGAGTGGATATCACCAAATTTGGATCAGAGAAGGAGATGAATGGAAGACTGCTTTCAAGACAAATGAAAGACTGTATGAGTGGTTAGTCATGCCTTTTGGGCTAACCAATGCACCAAGCACTTTCATGCGGCTCATGAACGAGGTTCTGAAAGAATTTCTGGGTAAGTTTGTCATTGTTTACCTAGATGATATTTTGATTTTTAGCAAGACATTGGAGAAACATATGATGCATATTCGTATGGTGTTTGAGAAGTTGACAGATGAGAAATTATTGATTAATTTGAAGAAGTGCAATTTTGTGAAGAAAGAGGTAGTGTATTTGGGATTTATAGTTTCAGCAGAAGGTCTAAAAATAGACCCAGAGAAGGTACAGGCTATCTTTGAATGGCCTACTCCAAGGAGTGCTACTGAGGTAAGATCTTTTCATGGTTTGGCTAGCTTTTACAGAAAGTTTATCAGAAATTTTAGTAGTATTTGTGGACCGTTGACTGAAACAATAAGAGGGGATAGAAAAGAGTTTAAGTGGACCAATGGGGCAGAAAAGAGTTTTCAATTGTTGAAACAAAAAGTTACAGAACAACTTGTTTTAGCACTTCCAGATTTTAATAAGATGTTTCAAGTAGATTGTGATGCTAGTGGTACTGCAATAGGAGCTATTATGAGCCAAAAAGGTAAACCTGTTGCTTATTTCAGTGAGAAGTTAAATGATGCCAAGAGAAAATATTCTATCTATGAACAAAAATTTTATGCTATAGTTCAGGCATTAAAGAAGTGGAGACATTATCTGCTTCCTAAGGAGTTTTTTTTGTATACTGATTATCAAGCATTGCAATATTTGAATAGTCAAGGAAAGTTGAATCAGAGGCATTTGAAATGGGTTGAGTTTTTGTAGAGTTATACATTTGTTTTGAAGCACAGGAGTGGAAAGTCTAATAAGGTTGTGGATGCTCTTAGCAGAAGGAAACTATTGCTAACAGAAATGCAAATTGAAGTGGTTGGGTTCAAGGAACTCAAGAATTTGTATCCAGAGGATCTTGATTTTGGTGAAGCTTGGAAAGCTTGTACAGAACCTGTTATCTTAGACAGGATGAAATGGCTGGATTTTATTATCCAAGATGATATGCTATTCAGAGGGAGTCAGTTGTGCATTCCATGAAGTTCTATGAGGGAGAATCTCATCAAGAAGAAGCATAGTGGAGGATTGGCTGGACATTTTGGTCATGATAAAACCCTTGTTTTTGTTGCTAAAAATTATTATTGACCACAATTGTAGCAAGATGTGAAGAAGTTTGTACAGAGTTGCAGAGTATGTCAGATGGTGAAAGGAGTGAAGCAAAATACAGGGTTGTATCAGCCATTACCTCTACCAGAGAAGCCTTGGGAGGATATCAATATGGACTTTATTCTTGGTTTACCGAGGACACAACGGGGACATGATTCAATTTTTGTAGTAGTTGACAGATTTTTGAAGATGACACATTTCATTCCTTGCAAGAAGACTAATGATGTTGTTCATGTAGCAGAATTGTTTTTCAGAGAAGTGGTGAGACTACATGGTTTGCCAAAGACCATAGTTTCAGATCGAGATACTAAGTTTGTTGGATATTTCTGGCGAACATTGTGGAAGAAGTTGAAGACAGATTTGAAGTTTAGTTCATCACATCATCCACAGACTGATAGATAGACAGAGGTGGTGAATAGAAGTTTGGGAAATCTGCTGATATGTTTGGTTGGAGATAAGCCAACAGGATGGGATTTGATTTTACCATAGGTAGAATTTGCATACAATAATTGTGACAACAGGAGCACTGGTAAATCACCATTCCAAATTGTATATGGAAGTAGTCCAAGAAATGCATCTGAGTTGAGAAAGATAGATAAAGGAGAAGTAAGTAGTGCTGAAGCTGAAGATTTTGCAGGACATTTGAAGAACATCCATGAGGAGGTGAGGAAGCATATTACCAAGATGAATGTGCAGTATAAGACTAAGGAAGATGAGAAAATGAGGAATAAGGAATTTCAGGTTGGGGATGAAATCATGGTTCATTTGCGGAAGGAGCGGTTTCCAGTTGGTACATATAACAAGCTGAAAATGAAGAAGTTTAGACCATGTAAGATACTGAAGAAGCATGATTCAGGAAATGCATATGAGGTAGGATTGCCTACTGAGCTGAATATTTCACTAGTGTTTAACATTTCAGATTTGATAGAGTATCATGAAGGAGGTGTTTAAGATGAGGTTGCAGCAGCACAGTGGAGTATTCTAGCAACCAATTCAGATATCAAGGAGATTGAAGACATACTGGATAGTCGTGTTGGCAGAAGCACAAGGAACAGGGCATATGAAGAGTATTTGGTCAAATGAAAAGGATGACCTGTTGAAGATTCATCATGGCTAACAAAAGAGGAGGTTAATCGTCTTGGTAGAAAGATGGGAAAGATGGGGGTAGAAAGTGTTTGGATGAAAGGATGGAAAGTGATCAAGATAGGGGGGTGTTGTCAGGATCAATATTGGCACATGTTGCGAGGAAGATGGATGATCAGATGTGGAAGATAGAGATAGATGTGATGGAGGATTTATGCTAGAGGATGGAGGAGATGGAGGGGAAGATTGAGGAGCTGGGAGATGGGCAACATTGGATGCCATTGTGGATGTTTTTGTTAGATGGATTACATCTTTTTGCTTTGGGATCCACATCATTTTTGTTTTAGCTTTAGTGTGCCTTTGCGGCCAATATTGGTGGGCATCAGATTGTGCTTTTTCTTTGCTAGGCCTTTGTGGCCATGTGATAGATTTTGCTTGGACTTTGCTAGGTTTTGGGAGCCATTGGGGTGCTTTAGCATGCCTGATTGGCTCTTTGCTGGGCCTTTGCGGTGCATTTGATTGCTTGATTGGAGCTTGTATTGATTGACCATGTCGATTAGACTGGACATGGTAATCGTCATTGGGCCTTTGTAGCCATTGGGATGCATTAGATTTGGCATTTGCTTTGATGGGCCTTTGTGGCCAGTGGTTTGCTTTGGCTTGCTTGATCGGATTTTGCTTTGATTGTGCATGTCGATTAGACTGGACATAACAATCCTAGGATTTTTGTGGATTTTTCCCTTTATTCATGCGCGATATGGCATCCAAATTGCGAGGAGCATTGGGAGGAATATGAGGAGTTGTCTGGGATGGAGGAAATTTGGATGGAGAGATGGAAGGAGATTGGTAGATAGGATATGTGGACATGTGCCGTTGTTGATCTTGACTAGGGATGCTTGGATGTTGGATGAAAGGCTGAGTAGGATAAGATGGAGGATGATATTTTGGGATATAAGGTCCCAAAATGGATTTGCTGGGTAACAGAGATGCGCTGAAAGACTTTGGGACATAGGGACCCAAAATGGATGGGGAGGATGAAGGAGGAATATGATAGGTTGTCCTCGATTGTAACGATGGAGGGGGAGGAATTGCGTTGTGGTTCTTGGAAGATGTTTTGTTGGTTTTGTAAGGATGTTTAAATTTTTCTTTAGCTGTACCAACATTTCTAGAGGAAGCGCCCTTTGCTGATGTGGAAGAAGTGCCCTCATCTGGTGTGCAACCGATTCCACAGCCTTTCGGATGTTTCTTGCCTTGAATGGGCTGTATATTTCCCTGTTCGTGAGTGCCAAGGCCTTTGCCTTTATAGTTCCATCTTTTCAGCATTTTATCCAGACAAGGATATTTTTGACTTGGGGTGAATGACAAACAACCATTTTCTGGTTCCCTGATGGAAGATAAGAAGCTGATGTCTTCTTTTTCAAGTGGTTTACCTTTGACAAATGTTAGTGACCCAAGAGGATAGAGTGATGGCAGCTGGACAGTTTGGTTAGGAGGATCCTCAAGAGGAGAGGATAGGATGTTGGGATTTTGACTAGGATTGGGGGATGGTATTGGATCTTTAGTTGGAGAAACCGAGATGATAGGATCTTGGATTGGAGGAATTGGGATTGTAGGATTTTGGATTGAAGGTGATGGAGGCAATAGAACATGCAATGGGGGAAGTAAAGGGGTTGGATCTTGATGGTCTTCTATAGATATTTCAACATGCTTTTGGTCCAGATCTTGACACGATGGGATTTGTTCAGATAGAGGATTAGTGGATATATGGATGGACTCTTCAAAGGGGCGGAATGAAAGGATTGGAGACTCTGCTGCTGGGGTTTCTGGAAGAAGGAAGAACTCTTCAGATGGTATGGATAAAAGGATGGAAGATTTTGTAGCTACAATGATAGGAAGAGGGATGAACTCAGGAAGCTCATTAGGTATGCTTTGGATAATGCTAGGAGGAGATGATTCTGGGGATTGGATGGAGACTCCAGATGGAAGGGACTCAATGATGATAGGAGATGGAAGAGGATCAATGGTTGGGATGTATGGAAGATAGATAATAGATGGGAGCGCTGGATGGGCCTCATCAATGATGGCTTCACATGAAGGATTGCTTGGCTTTTCAATTTTAGGTGTGGGTTTTGCTATTGGATCTTCCTTGGGTTCTGTTATTGGTTTCCTTGGAGACTTTTGTGGTGAAGAAGGTTTGGAAGGTGGAGGAGATGGGGAACTTGGATGGTCCCTGCATGAAGGTGGGGATCGTGCCTGGGTAGATGCTCGCAAAGGAGGAGTGAAAGAAGGGAACACCCATGAAAAAGATGACTTTGAAAAGGGAGCTTTGGGTTTTGCTTGAGGGGATGATGGTGCTGAAGAGGCAGGGCTAATGGCTTGGGGTACAGGTTTTGGAGTGGGTTGAGGGATGAACTCTGCTGGTGGGGAAAGGTTTTTGGTAATGTGGTTTGGAAGAGAGGATGGTGGTTTGGGACAGGATGGAGGATTGGGGTTTGGAGCAGAAGATGGTGGTTTGGGAAAGGATAGAGGTTTGGTGAAAAAGATGGGAGAACTAGAATCTTGGATTTCAGAATTTTTTGGAGGATGGGCAGATGGAGGCCTTAGATAGGGGAAGTAGCGTGAAGCATTTCTAAGGGATGATGGCGATGGAGAAATGACCATAGAAAAAAGTGGAGGCCTGAAAGGAGCATATGGAAGAGGTGTAGGTTGAAGACAAGGATAAGTTGGGGATGGATAAGATATTGGGGTTGCTTTTCCAAGGACATGAAAAGGAGTGCTAGCCTTGCCAAGGACATGAAAGGGAGTGCTAGGAGATAAGCGCGAAGGCATGGTTGGCTGGATTGGAGGAATGATGGAACGCTGGGGGTTGCTTGGAGCAAACTGGCTGAAATAGGCATCATGGTCTACAAGACCTTCATCATCATTAGGATCGATTAGACGAAGAGGAGAGCTATCATAACCAAACTCATTATAGATTTGAGACATGCTGACTTTGCGAATGAGTTGGATAAGGAGGAAGGATGAAGATGGTTTGGAAGACTAAGACTCAGATTGGGATGACTGATGGAAGAAGACGGTTTTCTAGAAGAAGATAGACAAAGGGATGGGAGATGACCAAGTTTTGGGATAGCTGCTCTGATTGTCCTTCGAACCAAGTTATAGATCTGCTTGATGTTTTTCCATTTGGCAAAGGATTTGATAAAAGAAATCTTCACAAAGGACAAAGCAACTTTGTGAGATACAAACAAGATAAAAGACTCTGATAAATGCTTTCGAAAAAGTGTATGTTTCAACAAGTGTTTTCACGGAGTCTTTGACTGTCAAGCACTTCAAACAGATCTACCTAAGGAAGGTGAGTATCAAAATCGCTTGCCCACAGCTTGGTATCCCCTAGAAGGGAATACAAATGGTGAGTAATCTTGAGGCGACCCGGTAAACCCCTTGGAATCGGTCCTTGCACAAGGATTTTGATACTTTCGGATGTAGATAGGGTAGCCTCTAGTTTATCAAGTTTTTAATAGTTTCGTGGAGTCTCCATATCCGGTTATGCTGATCATCCGTGACTCACTTAAGAGCCTTGCCAATAATGCTGGGGGAGAGGAATGTTTACCATCCCCAGACACGTGTTTGGCACGAACGCCCGGTGATTAGGAGATGTAAGTGATTATTTTGGTATTCGCTTATTTGTATACCGGCCGGGGGGGATACCGGTTTGAGGTCGTTCTCCGAGGAGGAAGTGCTTCTCCTTGGACAGGCCTTGCTAAAAGCAGAACAGGTGAACTTGTCCAAGTTCAAATGTTCCACGTTACTTACTCTAACAAGGATTATGCAAGAATTCAAAAACTCCTACATGCACATCAAGCAGATTTTGTTCATTTTCCCAAATTTGATTAAGTGATGTTTGAACTTTGAAATGAAGACACTCGTGATTAGATTTTGATTTGTTCCTTTCCTCAAAATGTAAATGCTTTGAATGATTGCAAGTTCTTTCTTTTTGTGCATTCAAGATTTGGTTAGCGAGTTGATTTAAGAACTTTGAAAAAGCTTTGTTTTATCCCTTAGATCACTCAAGATTGAATTTGTTTGCTTGCTTTGGAATTTGAAACGAGATAGGGAATAGAGTTGTTCGTTCCTTTAGTGCATTTGAGATTGAGTTAGCTTTTCAAAATGACAATGACACTTAGGACCTAAGTTCATTTCCTTAATGTCATTCAAGATTTTATTTTGACCTTTGCTGTAATAAAAGAAATGAAAAAATAGTCCCAAGCAACTCAAGACAAAAAACCAAAAAGCGACACTGTCCAGCTTATAGGTGATGCTGGAAAGTGCAGAGGTGACATTTAATTCTTACAGGTGACATTCTGTACCTCAAAAGGCGATAGATAAAAAACCACAGGCATGATTTCTTTCGTTACAGGCGTGATTTCTTTATATGCAGGCGACAGAAGAAGAATTCTGGGATGGAACAGAAGTTATCGATCACAGGAAAATCTTAGTTATGCAGGCGTGAAAACAAAGCTCATAGGCATGATTTCTTTCCTCAAAGGCGTGATTTCATTGCAAGAAGGCGTGACTGAATTGTTTGTAGGCGACATTTCTTTTCATGAAGGCGACATTTCTTTGGTTGAAGGCGACATTTCTTTGCTGTAGGCGAGATTTCTTTGCTTGAAGGCGTGATTTCTTTTAATTCCTACGACAGCAAGAATGAAAAGTGTGTTTTGATCAAGTTGATTATGGTTTGAGTCCCACCGGGCGTGCCAGAATGTAGACTAGGATTTGAGTGTGCACCTAAACCTATTTTGAAGGCCAAAGACAAACAAACGTCATAGCATATAATCAAATCAAATTTAATGGTAAACAAACTAAAATAAAAGCCACCTCAGTTTAAGCCTAAAATAGATGCGCCCATGCACCGTTTGATATGCTTGGATATAGATGGATGTGGGTGTGCAAACTCGAGCACTTGGAGCATGCAAATTAAGATGATTTGAGGATCAAAAAGACCCAAAATGACACAAAATAGGTATGAGGAACCTATTTTGCCTCAAAGGCCTCAAGAACACACAAATATGCAAAGCTAAAAGATGAACTAAGATTGATTAAACAAGAAATGAATCTATGTTAATCCAATTAAGCTAATTTAGATGTGATTTAAGCTTGGAAATGATCTAAAATGATGAGTTTATGCTTATGCTAGAATGAAAATGACATTATAACTTTGCTATTGAGTTTGAGAGTTGAAAGATGATTTGCATTAGGGAGTGAGGGTATTTATAGGAAAAGGGAAGGGCTTGGTTAAAAGGATGAGTCAGAGTTAGGGCTAAGGTTAGGGTTGAGTCAAGGACAAGTGTCCTGACAAGTGTCAAGGGAGGATTGAGTTGAAAGTTTGAGGGCATGTGCACAATTTGGTAAATGTGCCCAAGGCCAAGAGGTGGCAAGGAAGGGATAAGAAGGTCTTAAATGCATAATGAATGCATGTAAGAAAGATAAGGATGGCTTAAATGCATCCTTAAATGCATTTGCAAGAGGTGGCCAAGAGGTGGCCATCTTTGTTGACTAAGGAGGAGGTTAGCATAAGTTTTGGTAAACCTTTTGCTAATGGAATGTGACAAGATTAGAAAGGGGTTTAGGATTAGGATTAGGAGAAAAGGATGGGCAAGTGGCTTTGGTGAGATTTAGATATTTATTAAAGGTAAATTTAATAAATATTAAATATCTAGGCTTAGGGTTTGAAGGGACTAGATTAGGGATTTGACCCATTTAGAGGAAGGTTTAGGACTTTCTAGAAGAGTTTATTGCTCTTTAGAATTTTGGCCAACTTTGGGATAAAAAATAAATTAAAAATAAATTAATTTATTTTTGAAGTTTTTGGTCAATTTATTAATTAAATAATTAATAAATTAGGGATAATGTCCAAATGACATTTTTAGGCTAGATTCCTTAATTAAAGATTTTTAATTAAGAGAGAGAGATTTAATGCCATAAAAATAAATAAATTAATTAAATAATTAATTAATTAATAAATGATGATGTCATCAAAGATTTTCAAAAAACAAAAATAATTTATTTTCTGAAAGATTTTTCGGTGTCTACATTTATATGTATATGTATATGTATATGTATATGTATATGTATATGTATATGTATATGTATATATATATATATATATATATATATATATATATATATATATATATATATATATATATATATATATATATATATATGTATATATATGTATATATATCTGTATATATATGTATATATATGTATATGTATATGTATATGTATATGTGTGTGTGTGTGTATATATATATATATATATAAACACACACATATATGTGTGTGTATATATATATATATGTATAGATATATATATGTGTGTATATATATATATACATATATATATATACACACACACATATATATACATATATATATATATACACACACACACATATATATATATATATACACACACACACACACACACATATATATATATACACACACACACACACACACACACACATATATATATATATGTGTGTGTGTGTGTGTGTGTGTGTGTGTGTACATGTATGTACGTATGTGTCTATGTGCATATGTATAGATATAGCTATATATATAGATATAGATCTATACACATATATTATTAATCATTTTAATTTGGACTTATATAAGATTTTAATCCTTCCTTAATCTTATCTATCATCATTTACCCTCACCTTTATGTGTTTCAATACATTAACACTTTTCTTTCCATATTCACACATATTTTCTATAAATTCATTTTTTCAGGAGTATGTGTTTCCATGTCCAAATTGACACCTCAAGATTTTACATTCCCCATCCTTTATAAATCTCATGATGCATGAATATATAGTTTCTAAAAATTTAAATTACTAGTTAACAACACCAAAAAAAAATGTTCTTTCCACTAAAATACTAACTTGGCATGCATTTGTTTGAATATTTTTCTATATTATTATTTAAATCCATTTATCATGGCATTTGTAAATGTTAGGAAAATGTCAAGTTATATTGTAGATAATTTACATCTAAATGAAAATTCATTCATATAAATGTTACGCTCTAGAACATTAAAATGAACTATCATTTTGTTATAATTTAAACCTAGTACATTGCATGGTTGTGCTTAATCTCCTTAATCACTAGCCAAAGGCCATAAAGTGTGTATGTGAAGAAATTTAATTAAGGTCAACTCAACCCTTGAAGTCTAAAATATTTTCTTATTTATTTTCAATACTAGTATTTTTATTATAATACCATAGTCATTACACACTTCTAAGAAACACAATTTCAAAAAAATTAAAAAATTCAAGATTAGGTGAATCAACTCTAGAATATTTGCAAAATGGGTCTATGCATAGTGTTTCATCATAATTATTGATGTTATCTTTCTTTTGTACGATGTCATTTTCAAAATCATTGTAATATTTTTTAGTTTATTGAATGTATTTCTTCTCACTTGTATCATCCACCACTATGTAATTCTCTTTCAACAAGTTGTTTATATCGATTATTCTTTATAATCTTCCTTTGATTCAATAACTAACCCAAAAATAGAGTAACCATGTCCCAGTGTCCAAACCTAAAGCTTCAAATTTATAAATTAGCTATTGTGATTTGGATGCCAATTTTGACAAAATATCAAAGGAATATATCTTGACTATTAGATGATGAAAAATTTAAACATGCTAATAGTGACACAACTTTACATTAGGGGATGAATACCACTAATACAATCTCTATTTTATTTTTGTATATCCCTAATGAATAAAACATATCTTAAATTACATGGCATATTTATCATGTGAAGAATAAGCTATGGTGTGAATAAAATTCCAATTATGTGATCATGTCCATCATAAGAAAAATTCCAAAAATATTTATAGTGAGAATTCGGTGTGTTGTAAGGGAAGTTTCATGATAATATATTGTCAATTACTACCAATATGTCATTAACTTTAACAATGAGAATATGGTGCAAACACATCCTCAAAAGATATAGAATAGGAGCAATACTAGAAGCAATAGTACAAGTATGGATGATTGTTGTTGTCATTGATGCCAAGCTTGTTATATTGGATAGATGGAGTTCATAAAATTTTATGTTAGACTAGTCCATAATAGCTTTGATGTTCTCTGGATATGTTGGAAGCTACATTGTTGTATGATGATTGTAATCATGCCTAGTCATATAGTATGATTTCTAGTGATATTTTTATTTTGTATGGGAGCTATGATGATCTATATCTGATGTATTTAGTTATACTATGGTTTTTTTTGTCTCTAGAAGTGCTAACTTATTTGATTCCATTCGTTTGGTTTAGAGATACTTTACAAATAAAGTTGAAATTTTAATTTGCATCTCACCTTGGTATGTGGAGATCCACATGGTTCAAGTTATATTTGAAGATGTATTTTGGTTGACTATTTTACAAGCATCATTTATTTGTTAGATAACTGGGAGGGGGGGTGAGTCAGTTAAGTCAAGTTATCCTACAGTCCCAAATCTCCCAGATGTATATATTAAAACATTTCAAACAAATAATCAACTCGGTAAGATATCAACTATCTTTCTTTACATTTACTGATTACCAGTAAATTAAGTACTATGTTCACCGATATGTCCAACTATGAAATGTATAAAGTAAAATAGAAATTCAACACATCATACACATAGAACACATAGTTTTTAATGTGGAAACCCTGTTAGGGGAAAAACCACCTGGGACTGGTAACCCAAAATAATTCACTCTTCTAAAGTGAGATCAGTTAGGAGCCAACCTTGTTAAAGATTACAAAACACACTATGAGGTGTGACCTAGTTAGAGGATTTATCACTAACAGTTCTCCTTTGACCATGCATTCACTATAGGGTCAACAAGAAAATAATTAGCATTCATTGAATGCCATATTGAAATACAAAGACTGTCAAGTCCCACTCAGTTAAGATATTTATCTATAGCAATGGTTAAACTGATACAGTAATGATCTGATTCAAATACAACTTTGATTTGTAGTTTTTCGGATCTATGCTAAGCTCAAAATACCTTTGATCAATAATCAATTCAATCCTTCATTTCCTTCAACTCTATTTTTCTCAGTATATGCTTTCTCTGATGCTCAGTGTTATCTATAGTTTTTCTCGGTCCTATCTTCAACTAGTTTAATTAGTGTTGCATGTGAATTCACATGTAGTATCTTAAATATCCCAGACTCAATAACGAATCTCATGTCTCCTTATATACACATCATAAACTATTTTCTTTTCATCCATCGATTTTGCCTATATTAAACTTCATCGTTCATTTTTCCACTTTAACCTTCCTCGATAGTTGTTTCAATAACATGTTTCATTGATGAAGGGTGCTCCCCTTAATACCACAAACACATAACAGAAATAGAGAAACAACAATAATATGCAAGAATAGAAAATTGGCTTCTTATTATCTCCACAAATGTGGAATTACAAACTTTCAGAATTACAATATGCAAAGCCACATGGGCATTCCCTTACAATATTCTGTAGGACAAAGCCTCGAATCAATACCCAGATCTACTACCCAGAACTATTCTGAACTGCCTAAGACAATAATACAACCTTCCTTATATAGGCAATTTTCCACCACCTGGGAAGGTTCCAGAATTTTAGCCAATAAGGCCGACCAAACTTAGAATTATTTTATTTTACATTTTATTACATCATAGTCGGCTCAACATAACCTTTGAAACCTAAACAAAAATTTTGAAGAAAATTATTTTCTGCCATTTCAGGTGGCCCAACTTTCGAAGACCATAAGTCATCACCAATTAACCCGATCGGCTATTATAACCCCATTTCAGAAATGCCACGAAGCGCTCTACAGGCTTGACCTGCGCAAGCACCCATCACCCAAATTTTTGACCTCATCCAGGGCCTCTAAAGCCTTCAAAACTAAGTTCAAAATTTCTGTACCCTGCTGCCAATACCGAAAATCTTCAATATCTTCCAATATACACTTGATCTGGCAATGAAACTTTACTGGCAGACTTATATGACCAAAATGAACCTCCAAGAAAGAAATCAGATCATTCTAAGCACATACAAAAATTACCAAAAATAGTAACTTTCCATAAATAGCAGCTCTGCACAAAATAGCCCTTATTGAATATAAAAATAGAAATATTTATTTTTTTGGGTGATGCAAGATTGCTCTTACACCTAGGATGCTCCTGCATCATTCATTCTCTTACATCTGATCAATATTGAATTTTTTCATCCATTAAATCATCATAACAAACATTATCTTCTACCTCGAAACCATAAGCATTTGCCTAGCTCATCATTTTTGTCAGTTGTTGCCAACCCCATTTATTTATTTTACTAAGTCAATACCAGAATGGATCGGTGATTAGTAGCTCGGTTAATACTAAGTATACAATGCATCTTCTTGGTGTATACTGAAATCTTCATTTACCGACCCCATAAACGTGTTCAATTCTAATTTTCAATACATAATAGAATCATGTAATACAATCAAGTCATAAACATGATGCCATAGAATCATCAATAGGTTACCCAATGTATACCATATCCATATCTTACTTATCCATCTTATATTTATGTAGATATATCATTCATTTACCATTTTCCTTCTTTAGATGTTTGTAAACATCATGAAAAGTAAATTCAAAACTAGTTGACATCAATGACAATACATTAATTGATCTAATTACCTTGCACATACTTTAGTAGCTCGGTGATCATCAATCACTATCTTTCAATTGTCCATTCCATTGTTAAACTTTCCTTCAAGATATTCATTCAATTGTAGATTATCATTCTTATCTATACATTTTATTTCAGAGATGAGTTTTGGCGATGTTAAAACCATTGGATCTATCTTAGAGAAGTGTTTTGTAATGTATTTGGGTCCTCTCTTTCTCCTAGAATGGACTACCTCATGTATCTTGGGTCCAGATGACCTATTTTATTTGATAATGATTTTATTTATTTATGACCAACCTTCAACAGAGCTTGTGATGATCTATCTTTAATATTTAAATATTCAAAGTTAGAGAGTGTGAAAGGGTGTAAAAGTATGTAGTACAAAGGAAAGAAAATAAAGAAGAAAGGTGTGTGTCTATGTGTGTGAAGTAGATCTACAGAAGTTGACACTTCAAGGAAATACATTCAGAGAAAGTGTGTTGAGAACATGATAGATGTATGCCATGAATCTAGTCACTTAATGGTTATGTTCAAGGATAGGTTCATGTTCAAGAGATTCTTCTCATTTGAATTCTAAGAGTCTATTCACAGTCTTTTCTATCTTGTCCTGGAGCAGTGATTTTGAGTTGTACAAGTCCTTTGTATCTTTCCCTAAGGAAGCGAGCACTATTTCTTCAAGTCATTCAGGTGTTTTTTCTCCTTGGTAGTAAGCCTAAAACATTTTGATTCAAACAATTGATATTGTAAGTTTGATTCTTATCATGTATTTTCTCCTTTTTTCACTTAAATCAGGTGGTCTTATGTTGATTATGCTTTGTGTTTTTTGGTTTCATTGATGTAAGTTTCTTATGGTGATTTAAAGTATATTAAGATCTAATTAAAATTTATTGTTGTTGTCTAGACTAATTCACCCCCCTCTCAGTCTTGTGTGTTCAACAATTGATATTAGAGCAAGGTCCCTTTTTGTGAAGGTTAACTACTTAAGGGAGATCTGGTACTGCAGAAGATTTGAGTTTCAAGGCTCTAATTTTTGAAGGTACAAAATACTCTTATTTGAAGGAATGAGTACAGTCCCACTTAGAGTGTCTACCTAAGGGATTATGGAAAAGTACTAAAAATGATTAAATCACACCTCTAATGGACCACAAACTCGAGCTGAGATAAAAGATGATAAAAATAATTCAAAATCTAAGGTTTCTATTGTTAGTTGATTGAGTGATAAAGAATTCAAGAAATTTATGGGATTAGAGATAGAAAAAGAGGTATGGGATAAACTAAGCATTGTTTTAGTAGCTAAAAATTATGAAGAAAATTTTAGTTCACATGATGAAATTTGACAAATGCACATAAAAGAACACACCTGGAAAACCTTTTTGAGTTACATACTTTGAGGATGAATAAGTTGAAGCCAAGTAAATGTAATGAGAAATGATCTTTCAAACTTGTTTATCTACCTAAGGACCTTGTTTGGTATCTTTTCTAGTCTCATATCAGATGTAATTTATTTTGATTTGTAGTGTGCACTTTGTTGTGATTTCTAAGTAGCCATTTTCATAGACCAATCATTCATTATCAAATGTCTATCATGACAAGTGGATTAGTTCCTCAAATAGTGTAATAATAAATGTAGTATGTGCTCAGTTGTTTGGTCTTAAGAGAAGATTTGATTTTTTTTCAAGGCATAAAACAAACTAAGCTCTTAGTGTTTTGAATATACATGTTTATAATAGTTTTAGAATTGTCAACTATGACCATTAATATCATGAAAACCTAATAGAATTTGATAAATCCTTTTGGCACACACTCTCATCATATCTAAATGAATATATTATCTCACCTAAAACTTCTCAAAGTGATCTTTGATATATTTTTATGGCATTGAGTTGAAAAGGGTTCAAGCATTTTCAGTTGTAGAAACAACAAAGTAGGTGACTTTGTCAATTAATTTATTGCACCTTGGACCCCAAGCTTTTCTTGCCTACTGTGTAGAAGTATCAAAATTTAAATTTTAACTTTATCAATTGGATCTAAAATGTAATCAATCATTTTTTGAAAGCATTTTGAGCTCTGGTTGATTGCAAGTGAAAAAATGTAACATTGTTCAAAAGGGGACTTGGCATGCATCTACGCATCTCAGGTCGATGTGGATATGATACTAAAGTTTTATCATTTAAATAAAAATAATGTAAATGATAATGTATTTAGTGATGCATAGGTTCTATACTTTGGATTTCACATTAGGAAAATTCAAGATAGGGTTAAAGGCAAGAGTTAGTTTAATCATTTATATTAATAATTTAATTACACTTAGTTACAATAGTTATGTGAACATTGAAAGTAATGTGGGCCCTTGACAATGAGATGATAATTAATTAGTTTATAATCATTTCTTCAAAAGAAATGATTTAAAATCTTCTAGAAAAGTGAAATGCAAGGGGGGGCTATGTTGAATTTATGTGTCAAATCTCTTGTTTTGTAAATATTTCATCATGACTCAATGTAGTGGGAAATACATCCCAATGACAATTTGATATTCATCAGTCATGAAATGATATTGCCACATTAAAAAACCTAAGCTAAAGGTGCATGTTTTTAAAAAAAATAAGTGGGCTTCAAAGAATTTCAACTGTAGGTGGGGCCCTATTTTAATTTGTACATGGGAGGTTTGAGGTCCTTAGTGTTCGCTGACATAAAATCTATGCTTCAATAGTTATCAAGTGAAAATATGTTTTTTCCACCTAAACAAATTTAAAATTGGATGTGGGAAAACTTTAATCCTTGGAAGGTTGGTGAAGGATGTATTTTTTCCTAGTGAGGGCCTGACAAGAGAGGATTCCCTAATCTTCCTGTGCAAGTTTGAAGCTAGGGATTATTATTTCTATCTCATTATGTTTATATAGGGAATTTGTGGTTGTTCTTGACATGTATCATTGTGTTTTAATAGTGGTTGTTTATGTTCACATATAAGATGTGATGGATTCATATGTTTAATGCACGGTAAAGGATTGGAATTTTCATTTTTCCTTTTATAGAGCCATTTTGGTGAATGGCATAGCAATGAACTAAAAGGACACTGCATATTGTAGATGTTGTTCACATCTTGTGAATGAGGTTCATGCATTTCAATCAACTGATTTCATGTTTTCAAAGGGATTGACATTGCTGCACTTTTTTCCTACCTCCTTTTGGGTGACCATGATCATTTTTGTGTGCTCAAAGGAAGAATGTGGGGGACATTTTCACTTCATTCAAGAAAGGGGCTTTGAAACCTTCAAGAAAATGTAGGTAATGCAAATATAATGTTAGATTCCACAACCTTTATCAATGTCCTCTCTATGTGTGTCGATCTAGGATATTTTAAATAGAGTATGTGATGCTTGAGAATCCTAGGGTAGTTTGAAATCTTGCATGTTGGGGTTCTTTGACCTTGTTGTTGAAGAACTTGGTTAGTGAAGTGTTTCTTGGTTTCATTATTGACTGATGTTGGCATTAAGCAGGATTGCCACTAGTGACAACACTTATTTGCATTCTGAGTGCAAACCGAGCAGAACAGTGCAAACCGAGCAGGACAGTGCAAACTGAGCAGGATAGTGCAAACTAAGCAGGACAGTGCAAACTGAGAAAAACAGTGCAAACCAAGCAGAATAGTGCAAACCGAGTAGAACAGTGCAAACTGAGTAGGACAGTGCAAACTGAGTAGGACAGTGCAAACCAAGCAGGACAGTGCAAACCAAGCAGGACAGTGCAAACCAAGTGACATTATGTCTACCGAGTCACAAGTATTTACCGAGTTTGAAACTTACCGAGTGGTTAGTATGAACCGAGCCTTCACTTCTACCGAGTGCATGACGATGCCGAGTAATGCAGTGGACGCCGAGTATCATAAAGTCACTGAGTTAGTTTGTAGGAACCATGTAACCATACTTGGGCTGACTTAGTAGCACTTATGTTTATTTGTCAAGCCGACTTTGTAATTGTAATTAATTGTTTAGACTTGTATATAAACAATGTTGTACAAATACCAAGTAGTATGAATGTGAAAAAAAAGAGATAAAAGGCAGAGATAAGTGAATTACAAAAAGGCTACAGTAGTATAAGAAGCAACAAAGACAAATTCATCACAGAAGGTGATCAGTACATCAGCGAATCTCATTCAGCAATCCAGTTGCAAAATAAGAGATCTACTGTTTCATCCTAATAGGTGAATCAGCTTGAAATCCTTTAACCGGGTAGACTTAACAGTCTTTGTAAAATCTCTTAACCGAGTGCATACTTCATTGTATGTTTGTAAAACCTCTAACAAGGTGGACCTAGCAGTCCTTATTGCTCCTAGCAGGGCAGATCATCAGAAGTGATCAATGTAAGCCTTAACCGGCCAACTTTATACTGCAGTATTAAAGCTTTGTGGGTTTCATCCCCACCCCAGTTTTACTTTCTTTTGGAAGGTTTCTGGGTAACCAAATCTATGTGTCATTGTTGTGAATGCTTTTATGTTTCATCCTTTCTATATGCAAAAGGATAAAGTGAACTATATGTTAATACATCTGATATTGAAAGAAAATTTGAAGTTACTAATTCACCCCTCCCCTCTCAGTAACTTGGTTAATTCTTGAATATTTCCAACAATTGGTATCAGAGCTGTATTGGTTCTCAAGATAAAGCTTAACTAGCTTGAGCAAAGATCCAAGACAATGGAGGTATTCAAACTGAACAAGGTGATTCAAAATGAAAAGCTAGATCTGGAAATGGCCATAGCTAAACTTAAAGAAGCAAAAGAACATCTTTCCCAATCCCTAAGAAGAAGGAAGGAACTTGCAAATCAGATGAATGATCATAATTACATTGAAGAAAAGATTGAAGATCTTTTTCCCTCAGATAGCTCAGATGAAGCAAACAATGCTATCAAAGAACTCCTAGAAAAGAATGGGTCTCTGCAGGAAGAAGTGATAAAATTAAAAAGAGAACAAGAACTATACTCAACAAGATTTTGTGAGATCTTAGAACAAAGAAACAAGTTGAAAGATGAATTAGATGGAAGGAACAATGAAGTCCAAAATAAAACCCTTCAGCTAGAAAACCTAATTGATCAGATCTCCCATACAAATGAGGAAATTCTGACTCTAAGATCAGAAATAGAAAGCACAAGAGAAGAACTAAGATCTGAAAAACAAATCAATCTAAGATTGGTGGATGACCTAAACACTGAAAAACAAATCAATGAAAGAATGCTGAAGAGCCAAGAAGACTTAAATTGAAATCTTCATAGGCAAAAAGGAAAAGCAGGACTTGGATACAAAGGAGAATGTGAATCTTCTAAGCAAGGTACTCAAAGAAATCAGAAACCTACTTGTAATCATTGTGGCAAAATAGGACATACTTCAAATAAATGTTGGAGCAATGAAAAAGCAGAATTCAATGGAAAATGCTACAACTGCAATCAGCATCGTCACAAAGCAAATGAATGCAGGGAAAAACCAAGATTCAAAGGTAATTGTCACAAATGCAACAAACAAGGTCACAAGGCATCCAAGTGCAGATCCAAAACATTCAATCCAGCAGCACAAATTATGAAAGCAATGTTTGGATGGGATTACAACACTTGGTGTAGATGTCATTACTGTGGAGAATATGGACACATTGGCATGAACTGCATAAAACATCATCTAAGGAAAAGAGATACTACCATAAGATGTTTCAAATGCACTAAACTCGGTCATATAGCCAGAAATTGCATGAATGCTAGTGAAGTTGAAGATGGAAAGAAGAATGAAGCAACTAAGGTCAGGAAATAGATGAGACAATAGTGGATTCCTAAATCTACCAAGCAAACCAGTCCAAGTAATGGAATGGGTGGCTCTACCGACTCAAACTAAATTCCCAAGAAAGCACTGGAACTGTATTCTCATAGACAAATTTCAAGCAGTTCCAAAACTGAATTAAAAGAAAGATCTAAATCGGCATACAAGATGCAATAAGATCACAGGAAGGTTGGTATCAGTTTTCACCGAGTGAGGTCGGGAGCTATCTAATATGATTACCGAGCGAGGTCGGAGCAATATGAATTCTCAAGTTCACCGAGTTGCGAAGTCTTTACTGAGCAATTAATTCATAGTGGGTGACAGTCTATCAGAATTCATACCCTAATTTCTACTAAGCATTAATGATAGAGTTGTAAACAAAAGGCAAGAAATCAAACTCATTCTTCACCGTGAACTTTAGCATTTTGAGAGCAGAAAATTTCAGAGCAATCCAGCAATTCAAATACTTTTGCGAAAAGAATTCTCTGTGAGCTACCATGGCATCATCTAGCGCTTCGGCGAAGAAAGGAATAGAAATGATAATCAAAGGGGAATGGAGAGCACCAGATTTCAAACTCATGCCCGCAATTGCAGCAGCCCTAGACCTGAACGGAGCTCAATCTCAGATTCCTCCTAAGGTACTACTTGTTAACGATATTCTCAATCATTTAAATTGTGCAATTCAAGAGATGGGAAACCTAGAGCTAGATATTGTGCATGAGGAACTATGTGTGAATGGTATTCTAAAACCGGAGCACAAACATCTGGAAGACAAGGGTTAGTTCACATTACACATTTACCTCAAAACTTTCGGGAGAAATGGGTTAGATACATTCTCAGCTGTGTACACGAAGGCAAGATTTGGCTTGAGCAACCCATAGAGATCGCTAAGAAGATGATTCACCAAATCACCAATCTTCCCATGTTAAATAAAGTTAAAACTACCAAAACCCTAGGTCAGCCGGAGCTGGAAAAGAAAACCCTAGCCGAGTGGGACGGTAGAGGCATGAAAGTAAGCAACATTACTGATGCTGAACTGAAGTTTGGAACACACATCATTGCTCATAAAATATATAGTTCAAGTCGACAGAATAGTGTTTCCTGCGAAGCTATAGACCTAGCATACAAAGTGGTAAAGAATAATTTATCATTTGACCTTGCAGATTTATTGTTAAAATAGTTTAACAAGAACATGGAAAGCATTCAAACTTCCAAAAACAATCCATGTAAGTTTGGATCTCTACTGGTCTGTTTATTTTTCTATGTTCATAAATTCTTCCCTTCTAAAGGAAAAGTAGTATGGAGAAAGGATGAGCCAATTCTTTATGAGATAAATGAATATATTTCAGAAATGGGTGAAAATTTTGAGAACATCATGGATAGTTATTTTGAGTCTTTCAAGGAGAAAATGAACAACAGATTCTGGATTCCACAGAAGTTGGTGGAGGATTATAAGGATGATATTTTTTTCATGGTGGACTGTGACAGAGTATACATTCAAGCAGCTAAAGTGAGGATTGTACATGTGAAACCTCTTCCTTATGAGGTAAACATTGATGAAACAAATAATATCATTGAAGCCCTCCTTAATCAACTTGTTGATCTCAAAGCTCCATATTTTGGGACATATGAAGAAGAAAAAGTGAGAATTGAATTAAGTATAAAGCTTCCACAGGCAGTAAATAAAGGAAAAAAGAGGATAGCCAAAATGCAAATGCTAACCGAGGACAGAGGAGAAGACATTGAAGAAGAAGAGAAAAAGGATGAGAAAATAGAGGAACCAGAACCTGTAAAGAAGAAAGGAAAGGTATTCATCACCAAGGTACCTAAGACTCCCACTGCCGTATTTACAAGGAGAAGTGCAAAGGGTAAGGCAGACAAAAAGGACAAAGATATAATATTCAAAAAGCCTCCTCTAACCCTTCAAGAAAAGATCAAACTTTTGAGAGAAGGATCAGGATCTGGAGTAAGTAATATAAAATCTTTAAAATATGAAATAAGATCGGAAACAGAACAAAAGGAGATTGAAGATGCTGTCATTGAAAAGATGGGACAGTGGAAATACTCTCCTGATGAAATAGCCCCACAGATTCCAGGAGCTTTATTAGATCAAATAAAAATGAGATGGGCCAATGCAAGACAAACTGTAAAAGACATATTTTATCAAACCCTGAAACAGTTAATGCCGAGCTTGAAAAATGATGAAATAAAGAAGGCATTGAAGGAGAATGAAAATAAGATGACACTGAAGTTCAATACTTGTTTAATTCTGATTAACAATATTGAATCGGTTGTGAAGAGTGCAAATGCCACATGGAAGAACATATACCATCTTCACCAACCGAGTACTGAATCAGTTATAATAAAAGACATTGAAGATGACAGTGATGAACAGGAAGAAGCCACTGAGGTAGATGATACCATGAGGATAGTGGCAGAAGTCATTGCATCACTTCCTACCTCTCCAGAAAAAGTTGCTACATCTAGCCTAGAGACATCTTCAAGCATGGTTGTGACAAATTCAACATTTGTCCAATCACCTATAGAAACAACATAAGTAACTACCTTTTCTTCTACCGAGTTGCAGTCTCCTATTTCATCAAGTTTTCCAACAGTAAGTATTCCAGTTTTTGATTCTACAAGTGTAAATGCTTTAAGTTCTCCAATAGACAGTATACCATTCTTTATAGCCAGTCCTACTATGTCTACTATCACTACTACTAAGGCATTAAGTATAGATAAGCCTAAGGCTCAACCGAGTATAAGATTTTTGGGCAAGAATATAGTAGAGGATATAGACCTAGATGAGGAAATAGAGATTCCAACATTGGATTTTGCAAATCTATCAGCGAATCAAATGCAAAATATAGGTGAAATCCTCGAAAGGAAAGCAAAGCAAAAGAAGCTTAAAGAGGAGAGAGACAAGGAATATAAAATCATTAAAGATGCTAAGGATATTTTGTCAGAAGAATTAGGCATTGAAGTAGACTCCTCTCAACATGTTTTGTTACAATTAGCAGAAGCAGTAAATAAGTACAATGAGGATTCATCTGGGATAGACAAGTTAGTTGAAAAAGCCGAGAAGAAATTCAACAATAAAGTGCTTGAGCACATTGCTCAACACATAGCTATTAATCAAGCAGAATTATCTTTAGTTTTGACAAACACTGAATCTTCCTATTCGAATGTTACCTCTCTTTTGGCCAAACTATGCAATGTTGCCAAGTTCACCAAGGATGTCAAGGATAAAATGAATAAAATTGATGAGGATTTGAAGATTAGCATATAGAAGCTGCAACTTGAACCAAGTTCAAACTCTGCTCATCACATGAAAATCTCATTCCTATCAAATATGCAGTCAAAACTACTGAAAGAAGACACAAGGATCCGGTCCACACTGCTAGACATTCAGAACATGATCCTTCCCATCATGAATACAATGTATAAGCACATTGAACATTCCAAAACATTAATTCATGACAATCAGTTCTCAATAGTAGATCACATGATTGCACTCTCTGTAGAAGTCCAAATTGCAATCCAAACATGCAAGATTCTGCAAGAAAATTGGGATAGAACCCTAGCACTGATAATGAAGGTACATTATATTTTTCTATCAAATTTTGGATTCTCCCTGTAAAACACTTGTATATACACCTTTGGCATTATCATCAAAAAGGGGGAGATATGTATAGAAGAAAGAGTTAGTACATTGAAAGGGGGAGATAATTTATAAAGCCCTATGACAAAGACAAATTTTGAAAAATCAAAATAAATCTCAGCATGGTTCATGTATATAAGTTTTGGGCAATAAGTGTTTTTGTCACTAATGCCAAAGGGGGAGATTGTTGGCATTAAGCAGGATTGCCACTAGTGACAACACTTATTTGTATTCTGAGTGCAAACCGAGCAAAATAGTGCAAACCGAGCAGGACAGTGCAAATCGAGCAGAATAGTGCAAACTAAGCAGGATAGTGCAAACCGAGCAGAACAATGCAAACCGAGCAGGACAGTGCAAACCAAGTAGGATAGTGCAAACCGAGTGACATTATGTCTACCGAGTCACAAGTATTTACTGAGTTCAAAACTTACTGAGTGGTTAGTATGAACTGAGCCTTCACTTCTATCGAGTGCATGATGATGCCAAGTAATGCAGTGGACGCTGAGTATCAGAAAGTCACCGAGTTAGTTTGCAGGAACCGTGTAACCATACTTCGGCCGACTTAGTAGCACTTATGTTTATTTGTCAAGCCGACTTTGTAATTGTAATTAATTGTTTAGACTTGTATATAAACAATGTTGTACAAATACCAAGTAGTATGAATGTGAAAAAAAAGAGATAAAAGGCAGAGATAAGCGAATTACAAAAAGGCTATAGTAGTATAAGAAGCAGCAGAGACAAATTCATCACAGAAGGTGATCAGTACATCAGCGAATCTCATTCAGTAATCCAGTTGCAAAATAAGAGATCTACTATTTCATCCTAACAGGTGAATCAACTTGAAATCCTTTAACTGGGTAGACTTAACAGTCTTTGTAAAATCTCTTGACCGAGTGCATACTTCATTGTATGTTTGTAAAACCTCTAACAAGGTGGACCTAGCAGTCCTTATTGCTCCTAGTAGGGCAGATCATCAGAAGTGATCAATGTAAGCCTTAACCGGCCAACTTTATATTGCAGTATTAAAGCTTTGTGGGTTTCATCCCCACCCCAGTTTTACTTTCTTTTGGAAGGTTTCTGGGTAACCAAATCTATGTGTCATTATTGTGAATGCTTTTATGTTTCATGCTTTCTATATGCAAAAGGATAAAGTGAACTATATGTTAATACATCTAATATTGAAAGAAAATTTGAAGTTACTGATTCACCCCTCCCCTCTTAGTAACTTGGTTAATTCTTGAATATTGCCAACAACTGAGTGGCTCGATCATTGAAGGGCTCAGCTACTAGGAGGATTCGGTCTTGGTTGCAGTGTGGACCAAGGGGCTCGGTCGATGAAGGGATTCTTAGTTGCTAAAAGAACTTAGCAAACCCTGGTGCTTAGTGATGCTGGTGGAGCTCAATCATCATACTTTCTCGGTCAACATTGTCGGCTTGCTCGACAGTTTTGCTAACATTCGGCAGTATGGCTTATCGATAGTATTCTTGTGAATTTGTTTGGCTGACCTGGTGGATTTAATGTTGTTAGCATTTGGTTGTGACGTGGATATTTTTCATGGGATGTGTGTGGACCTATTGGGGTCTTGGATTTTTATCCTATGTACATTTAATATTGATTGTAAGCCGACTTGAGGTATATTTATTTGTTTTGGTAACTGACTGGGTTTAGGATTTAATTCTTTCATCCAAACGACCTGTGGTTGAAGTGGTATTTGAAGGAGGTCTAGGGTAGAGTTGAAGGACAAAATAAAGAGGAGAAGAAGGGTAGAGAAAGTGGTTAGGAAAGGAGAAACCTATAGTTGCAAATTTTTGAGTAGAGCTAGGGTTGAGACTTAGAAATAATAAGATTGCTCGGTGGCCTCCGTGCATAAGTTTAGATCTTGCTAGATGTTTCTATCAGATTATTGTGGCCTATTGTTATAGATCTGGCTAGCTAGGGTGAGGGTTTGATTTGGATCTTGAGGGATCTTGAAGAACTATTATTTTCTTTGTAATTGGTCGTAACCAAGAAGGCCTTATAGCCCAATACATTGCATGTAGTCAATTTTTCATGAATAAAGATATCAGTTTGGTTTTAGATCTTGGTTTCCTGTTGTGATTTCATTGTTTGATTGTTTACCTAGGGGGTTGGACATCTCCTTCAAGATTTTCTCGGCCTTGCACTGTGTTAGGTGGTATCAAAGCTGAAGTTCTTGAGAGTGTGGATAGATCATCGAAGGTGAGGCAGTTTGTACCAGGACCTTGGGTTGGGTTGATCTTGTGGTGATTTGTTACCTTGGGTTTACAAAGATCTTGGAAGATGCCTCTAAGAAGATTGGACCCTAGGGTGATTGCAAATTTCTGTGATGTTGTAGAGCTAAGGATTATAGAGAAGTTAAGAGCAGATATGGAATTGATGAAGAATGACATGATCACTTATATCATAAGGGATATGAATCGTATGCTAATAAATCTTGGTACTGATGATGGATATGAGGAAGTTGTAGAAGAATTTGAGGTTGCTAGATCTATTAGAGATGGTAGAACCAATCGGAGGGATAGATCTGGTGAAGATAGAACTGGTCAGTTGTAGACATTTTGAGCTCGATTAAGTACTAGTTACTGGATGGAATTTTCTAACTTCTCTGGTACTTTGAGACCCGAGGACTTGATTTATTAGATTGGTGAATCAAAAGTCTTCTTTGAGCTTGAAGAAATTGAAGATCCTCTTAGAGTGAGGTTGGCATATACTAAGTTGAAAGGACATGTTGCTCTTTGGTGGAAAGAATTTCAAAGAGATAAAGAAGATGAAGGTGAAATGAAGATCAATTGGTGGAGGTTGATGGTGGCTAAATTGAAGGCTAAGTTCATACCTTCTAACTATGAACTTGAATTATTTAAGAGATTGCAGAATTTAAAGAAGAAAGAATTGACTATTGAAGACTATACCGAGGAGTTCTATAAGTTGACTATTCAATATCGACATAGAGAACTTGGTAAGGAAAAGCTATCTTGGTATTTGAATGGCTTGAGATTCAATATTCAGGATGAGATTGGTATGCTTAAGAATGATTTAGTTGAGGATGCAAATCAGTATGCCTTGAAGGAAGAAGATAAGTGTAAGAGGAGACAACATGGTAATTCCTGAGGGAAGGAGAAATGGGATCCTTGGTCAAGGATAAGATGAGTGCTAAAGATGAACTAAAACTTGCTGAGCTGAGGAAGATGAAAGGTAAGGTTGCCTTTAAAGGTACTTTTTTGTGTTGTGGTGAAGAAGGAAATAGAGCTTATGAATGTTCCCAGAAGACTGATGATCGAAGAGCTGCTATGGTGCATAAGGCCGAAGACTCAGTGAATGATCCTAAATAGGGAGTGGAGAATTTGTTGGCTCAATGAGTATTGTTTGATAAGTGTGTACTAGAACCTTGTCAAAGGATTAATTTGTTCAGGACTTGGTGTAAGTCTGCTAGTAAAATCTACAATATGATTATGGATGGTGGTAGTACTGATAACCTTATATCTAAGGAGATGGTTCAGAAACTTGGTTTGAAAAGAGTGATACATCATTTTCCTTATAGGATTGGTTGGTTGCAAGATGTTCATTCTTTGGAAGTGAGGGAGAAATGTCTTACTAATTTTAAGATTGGCCAATATAAGGATCAAGTGTTGTGTGATATTGTGGACATGAGCAGTTGTCACATATTGCTTGGTAGACCTTGGCAGTATGATTATAGGGTTGTTCATGATTATGTTAGAAATGTGTTTCCTGTTGAGAAGGGTTGCAAGAATTTTTCACTGATCCCTTTGTAGAATGAAGGACTCAGTAGGAAGAATATGAGCTTTGGGAGACGAGTTGATTTAAAGGATCCTAGAAGGGTTAGAGATCAGTATGGAGAATAAACCTATAAATTGTTGAGAAAAAACTTGAGAAGGAAAATAAAATAGAAGTGGATTTGGGGTAAGAGTATTGAAGAATTGTGGGACATGAATGTGAAGAACTAGTTTGGGGTTTACGTGTTGAATCCCAAGGTAAGTGCACAAAGATGAGGGACCAAAAAGGGGGTATAAGATGCCCCTTTTTTTCTAAAATCGGCAAACTTTGAAGTTCAATGAGAAATTGAAGATAGTTAGACTCAAAATTTTAAGATGTGACAAGAAAAGGAGTTGTAATACTCTGAATCTAGTTTCTAAACTACTAAATTTTTTTTAAAATGGTGCAAATTAAGCCCCTCAAAAAGGGGGAGCATAAAAAGTGGTCCTATTTTTTTGTGAAAAACATAACATAGCATCTGGTGTACTCCCCCTAAAATGTTAATTTTTTTTTTGAATTTTTTTAATCGCTCCAGTGAGAAGTTAACTAACACCACTTAGTTTATCGTAGATTTTTTTGCTAATTTTTGATGAATGTATATTTTTTATGAATTTTTGAAGTGCACACATCCTGAAAATGTGAAATTTATGTGTGCTCCCCCTAGAAATTGTTGAAAACTAATCGAGAATCAAATTTTCTTTATTTTTAAAGTGTGTATAATGGTGTCTAGTTTCTAAAAAAGTAACTTGTTACAAAATTTGACTAAGCAAAATCTATGCCCAAAATACTACACGTTGGTTTTTGAAAAAAATCGGACATACATACAAAAGAAATTAGAGATGAAAAGCTTAACATAATCAAAATTCAAAATAAATTATATGGTTCGATAGCTAATAGAGATATCTACAATATCACACTATCTGATTTCGACATTATTAAACCACAAGTAAACCTGATGAGGAACACATAGCAAAATATGTGAATTTTTTTTATGTCTGCTGGAAAACACATCTTAGGATTATTTGAATCCTCCAAGCCTTTCGGTTGGATCTTTGAAGAAAATCCAAGAGTTAGGCTCAGTGCATTCCAATGCATTACAAAGCGCTCTAGTGCTATTCAAATTTATGACTTGAATAGTGTGCACGCACTATGTAACATCTAAAAAAGGATTGAGTGAGAGAAAGAATGAGAAGGAGAAGGAGAGAGAGAGAGAGAGAGAGAGAGAGAGAGAGAGAGAGAGAGAGAGAGAGAGAGAGAGAGAGAGAGAGAGAGAGAGAGAGAGAGAGAGAGAGAGAGAGAGAGAGAGAGAGAGAGAGAGAGAGAGGTGAAAAGGGGAGAGGGAGAGAGAAACACATACACACAAAAAGGCTATGAAAATGGTAGCGAGAGAGTGGGAGAGAGAGAGAGACATACACACATAGAGGCTATGAAAATGGTAGCAGTAGAGTAGGAGAGAGAGAGAGAGAGAGACCCTCTCTCTCTCACCTTCTCACCCTCTAGGAGGAGAGAGAGTATGAGAAGGTGAGAGAGAGGGTCTCTCTCTCACACACACACACATCACCCTCTCTCTCTCTCTCTCTCTCTCCACTTTTTTTTTCTTGCAAAGGGCACATGTGTTAGCGCTATGCAAGACTATGCATGTTATGCTTTTCTAGTTCTTGCATAGGGTGGACGCATGTTATCTTTTTGCATAGCATGTGCACCTGTATCATCTTAAAATGGAAGCACTTCCATGATAAGAGTGTTTAGCCCTATGAGTAAGTGTTTTGGGGTCATGTTAAGCTCCTTGATTGGGTCTTTTCATGTAGTCGGCTTTCTCCCTACTTTCCACTTCTTCCTTGCACTTGATTTCTTCATTCTAGGTGAAATTAGGGTTAGGATCCCAAGGATTCTCCTTAATTTCCCTCCTCCATGGCTCTATTTCCTAGGTAGGATTCAGAAATAGGTCCTCCTAGTCTTCACCATAGTCATCATAGGATTTTGTGTCTATCCCTGGCATTCTATCCTATTCCGGTATCATTTCTAAGTTTATGGGCATCCCCGGGACCTCTTGACTTGGTTCTGAGTGAAATTGGGACCGGGTTCAGATTCGAGGTTGAACCTAACAAGGTCAGAGTCAAGCTTGAACCTAACTAGGTTAAGATCAAGGTTGAACCTGACCAATTTAGGTCCAACCTCCATTTTGCCCCCTTCCTACTAGTTTTCAATTTCCTTGAATTTTGGGCATCGGTCTTTCAGGATATTTGTTTTCCCGCCTCCGGGTCAGCCATTTCAGCTTTTGGGATGGTAAATCCTTCAATTTCATTTAATATAGGTATATTTTCTAAAGGTTAGGACCTAATTGGTATTTAACTCTCCAAGGTGGACCCTCTAGAGGATTGTGCCCTAGTTCACTATAAAAGGAGGCCTTCCTCTCTCATTTGCACATCCACACTCAAGCAATTGCGATCCATTATTCACCAAGTGATTTGATGATCAAGAGCTCTCAAGGAGACATTCAAGCAAGATCAAGCATTCCATTCAAGCATCCATTCGAGCATTCAAGTCCTCTTCTTCATCCAAGTTCTCCATTGAAGATCAAGGATTCAAGCATTTGAGCTATTGATGGGATTTGGTTCAAGAATTCAAGATTCATCATTTAAACCCTAGATCTAGCCATCATGATGGTGTGATCTTCCTTCAAGATCCTTTTGTTCATCTTCAAAGATCCATTTCTTTCTTCCCTCAAGGTGGATTCCATGCATACAACCATGGAGGTTTGATTTACATTCATTGATGTTATGTTCAAGCTTTCATATTAACATACTTGATTAAATTTCAAATACAATTGCATATCTATTGAATTGCATAGCTTCATTATTAGATCTACTTCTACTACTTGCTAGCATTCCCATTCTCCATTTCAATTTCCATATTAAGGTTGATTCCAAACCGGGGTTTGACCAAGGCAAACCCTCCCAAACAAACAAACAAAACCATTTTTCTTACAGGTATAGGTGCAGAACTTTGAATATAAGATTACATTTGGATACCCTTTTCACTGAACTTCGAGGATCTGCAAACAAAGTCAGAATTAGACTTCAAATAAAGAATGTAGTATTTGACCTTTTATGAGGGTTAAACCTGACCTGAGCTCATCTTGGAGAAAGATTTCTGGTTTTTCTTTGTCTCAGCATTTCTAGTCTGGAACAGGATGCAAAATCTTTTGAAAGTACACACAGACATCAAAATTTGACATTTTCTAGGTTTTCCCTAATTCAAGGTTACTACTTGTATTTCAATTATTCCATATTTCAAGCATAATTTCCTTCATAGGGAAATATTGGATTTACTCTCTCTCTCTCTCTCTCTCTCTCTCTCTCTCTCTCTCTCTCTCTCTCTCTCTCTCTCTCTCTCTTCCATATTCTTCATTAATTGATTTGATTCTACATTAACCTCTTGGTTGATCAAATTGGATCTCTTCTTTGGGAATCTAGGTTTGAGAATAGATCTCTTATTTCCTCCTTTTTACATTTGAATAGGGTTGAATCCATTTTAACCATATTCATTTTGGTGAACCCGACATACCTACTCTCCTTTTATTTTGTGGAATTAGATGCCCTACTGTGTTAGATCTTTTCTTGCATTTAGATTAGATTTAGTTTATGCTCTTGCATTTTAAATTAAAAAATCCAACAAAAAAATCTATATATTCAATAAAATACAAAAACATTTCTTGCATTTCATGGAGATTGTTAAGATGTTTTGGTGCATGGTCATGTTCTTTATTACGCTTATTTTAGCATCTCTTTATAATACCTATGATGTTTATGAGAGTATTATTCACTTCATTATATTGATAACCCTTCACTTTGTTCTTTCTTATGCTTCTGTGAAGTTGATGAATACTAGTCTGCCTACATTTAAAACTTTTCTTAGGGATTTATGTAGTTGTCTTATTCATCTTTTGGATTATGTGAAGAATTTGGTAGATGATACTCCATCTCCTAATCTTCCTAATCCTATCAATCCTAATCCTAATCCTAATCCTATCAATCCTAATCTTAATCTTAATCTTCCTATTTCGATACCTAATTCTCCATCTATGAATCTTCGCTCTTCCCATACTTATGATGGGATTCAAGCTATAGCTTAGGATGTAGATGTGCAAGATTTCTTTGATTTTCCTTCTCCTTTGATTCATGATGATATTAAAGGAAAGGGTACAAAAACTTCTTCAAAACCTATTATCCCACCTTATACGACCTTTACTCATGAACATGATAAACAATCACCTCCTGTAGAAGCTTTACATAATATGTACACTACTAGATATAATATGGTGACTAAACAAGGTTATAAAGGTTTAGGGCTAGGAGTTAATGAGCATGGTATTAAATTTCTAGTTCAGATACCCCCTAAACTAGATATGTGTGGTGTTGGATGTTAATAATCTCAAGTCAAGTTAAGTGGTGTTGATCTTCATCCTCATCTTCACATTCTTCTCCCTACACCTATATTAGATAGCCCTAATACTCGTCAAGAAATCCCTAAGAAGGTATATGTTGAGCTAATGAATTCCAAGAAAGAAATCTTTAGACCTATGCCGATAGATGCTTTATACAAATACAAATGTCCTTTTCATTATAGTAACAAACATTTACTTGCCGATTGTAAACATTTCAAGTTATATGTTAGAGAAAGAGTTGCTTTAGGAATTATATCTCACTCTCGTGCAGTTTTACAATTCCTTCATAATTTTGATATAGGGGATTCCCCTCTCTTAGATATAATGTAAACATTATTTCCCTCTTGTCTCATGAATGGAGGGCAAGAGGTGTATTTCAACTAGTCTCTTAGGATCCATTAGGTCTTTTATTGAGGCTTAATTGGTTTTCTATCTCTCCTATTTTTCTATGGCTTTGCATTCTATTTTCTTTTCAAGATATCTTTCCTAAGACATGTGTTTTGTGAAGGTATCCCTTATCTCTATCCATGGGGGCAAGGTACCTCTTTCTCTTTGTCTAGGGAACTACTTTCCTTAGCCTAGTGGTATTTGTTTATATTGCAATATTATTTCAACATATTGATATATGTTTTGACTATAGATAACCTTCTTATATGAGACGTTATTGTCCTAAGTCATCACTTCTTCTATATTTTTGTAAATTATGTTCTTTATAAACTCTCATCCTGGCTTTGATGTTAGAGTTGTTTCCCTCATTTCAAAGATTCATCTTCCTCTTGTTTACAGGGGGCTTGATGATTGAATCTTTGTTCTTGCCTATTGAAAGTTGATATTTTATCTAAAGCACTCCTCTTTGGTGGGGGTCTTCTTAATAAGATCTCTTTCCATGAGTGACATATCCTTCTCATGATTATCTATACTCTTGGATGTAGGGGTCAATATCCCTCGCTAAGAATATGGTATACATTGTTGTAAATAGGATATCTCCTTACTTTGTGAAGTATGTATCCTCTTCCATCTTTGTTCCTACACTTGGGGGCCAAGGATGCCATTTTCTTCTTTTATGTCTTTCTGGCATTCACCTCTTTCCATGGGTGAGTAGTATTTATCTATTATGTGACATCCAATCATGCATGAAAATTTTGGTTTGCATTAAGGACCTATTGTTAATATGATTTAGAACAATAGAGAGAGGGGGTGAATCAATTTTTCTCAGGTCCTGATGTATAAAATAACTTCAAAAACTTTTCTTTAAATCAAATCAAGCAACCAAAACAAACTCGGTCATCATTGATTCAATAATAGGTACATATAACTCAACAGTTCACTTACCTTGTTGTAACTAACTTGTAAAACACAGAAATGTTCAAACCAAAAAATTCACACAAGTATTGACACCAGGCTTTAGTGTGGAGACCCAATATGGGAAAAACTACTTTGTAACATGCTACTATTATTTTCACTCTTTTGAAGTGAGCTTAGTTAAAATCCAACCCTATCAAAGGTTACAATACACACTGTCAAGTGTGACCCAGTTAAAGGATTTCAATCACCCTGTTAAAAGTGAGCCTGGTCAAAGAGCTTACATACATTCCATTAGAATGCAACCCTGTTCAAAGGATTTAACATATGATTGTTAGGTCAACTTCTGTTAAAAGGATTTTGACTGTTACAATGATTAGAAAGTAGCAGTAGTATTGATATGAAAACATACAACTCACTTTGCAAATATCAGATCTAATTCCATACACAAATGTTGGTTTACTGACTTTGAAACTTTGCCATTTCCACTTCAAATCTGCTTGGAACTTTCCTTCAAGCAATCACCACACTTTTCCTTCAGCCTTTTTGCTTATACAGTCAATAAAACTTTTTGTTCTTCTAGCATCTACTTCACCCATACATTCTCATACCTAATGCTTTGGTTCCCTTAATACTTTCCTCTATTAGGTTAACTTATCTTTTGTCGCTTAATCCCCTTCGTAGATCTTAGGGTTAGGTCAAATACATTGAATCTACCCACTTCATGTTCTTCATCTCCTCTTCTAGAATCATCTCAAACCTCATTAAAGATTTACAATAAAATGTTTTACAAAGCATTAAATGCTTCAATACAATCAATAAATAAAGTCAACATGTTTTACATAATCCAAGAATTCAACAATGTCGGCTCCAAATTTGAATTCTCTTCAAATATAAAATTGTTGATACTTGGCCAATACTATGATCATCCACTCGGTCTCCATGTAAAATGCTCGATCACTACTAAAATGTTTCCTCGGCAGATACTATCTTCCTTGGAAATTTACTGATACTCGGTCGACTCTATCATAACTCAGCTTAAACATGATTTCTTCATTTTTGCTCAGTTAAGCCTACCAGTTTAGTCTTCAATCTTTACTAAGATAAATAATACATTATCTCATCATTGTGCAACATAATCAAGTACACTTTGTAGTATCAAGATAACTCAGCCTTTCCTTAGCTGCTATTGTTACCAACCTTTCTTTCCCTTCTCACCATAGATATAGTACTTTCCTAAGTAGCAGTAGTCTTACTAGTTAAGGTTTGACATCAATGACAATACAATAATTGTTTCAATTGCAGTTTCCAACAATCTCCCTCTTTGGAATTGATGGCAACACCATATGATATCACTTGAATAACACGTGGATTACCAACCAATCCAAAATAAACTTATCTATCCATAAGACAAAATTTATAATATCCTTAGCTTCATTTTGATTCAAAATCTGTAAATCTCACTCCTGTCACCATTAAGAGTATCAGGATCTCCCTCTATCCTTATCTTTCATTTTAGTTCAATCTCCCTCTTCCAGTGTCATGTGTTATAGTATAATCATCATCTCCCTCTTTGACAAAAATGCCAAAGCAGCAACTCAAACATACATCCAACAGATGTAGATATATATGTTCAGCACAATGTTTCTCCCTCTGTCATCTTGCTTATGATTTTTTTGTTGTCTTTGCTTCTTCTTCTTCACAGCTCTAGGATAGTCCTAATGTGTGATAATCTTCTACATCAATGTGTCAAATGTTCTATTGTAGCAGATTTGATGCAGTGCTCCTAGCTTGGCTAGGTAGCCTTAGTTAGGGGAAGGACCCCTAATTGACTTCTCAGGTACTCATGAGCTTCTTTAGGTAAAGCTTTAGTGAATATGTTTGCCAATTGTTCTTTTTTATTCACATATTCCATTCAGAATTCCTTGTCTTGTACCAATTCCCTCAAATAGTGATACTTGATTGCTATGTGCTTGGTCTTAGTGTGCATCACTGGATTCTTAGAAATATTTATAGCACTTGTGTTGTCATAGAAAATAACAATAGGTTCAGTGATTTCTTCTTTCATGCTTATCAACAACTATTTTATCCATATCAAATTTGAATAGTTTACTGCAGCAACAACATACTCAACTTCACCAGTAGATTGGGAAATGCAATTTTGTTTCTTGCTTGTCTAGGAGACTAATCTCTATCCAAGAAAGAAAGCTCCACCACTAGTGCTCTTTTTTTCATCTACATTTCCTACCCAATCAGCATCATTATATGCTCTAAGTTCAAATTTGTCATTCTTCTTGTAGTATAACCCATAGTCAGCAGTTCCTTTCAAGTACCTCATGATTCTTTTCACCCCCATCATGTGTGTTTCCTTAGGATTGGCAAAGAATCTTGCCACAATCCCAACAACAAATGCAATATCAGGTCTACCATGTACATCATACTGTAATTCTCCAATCACAGATCTATACAAAGTCTAGTTAACTTCTGTAGCATCATCATTCTTAGATAACTTTTGTCCAGTAACCATAGGAGTTCCCACTGGTCTAGCATCTTCCATTCCAAAATTTTTCAGTATTTCATTAACATACTTATACTGTGTAATGTAAATACCTTTCTTCATCTGATATACTTGTAAACCAACAAAGAATTTAATCTCACTAAACATACTCATCTAAAATTCAGTTTGCATTTCATGTGAAAAACTTTTACGCAATGCATCTTGTCCACCGAAAATAATGTCATCAACAAAAATTTTGGCCAACAAATACCTCTACCTTCTTCATCTTTCATATATAGATTGCTTGTCATTTGTCCTGGAAAATCCAATCTGTATCAGATAATTATGAAACCACTCATATCATGCTCTAGGAGCTTGTTTCAATCCATATAAAGCTTTGCTTAGTTTGCATACCATATGTCTTCTATTTGGATCAATAAAACCTTCTGGCTATTCTATGTAAACTTCTTCTTCCAGTATACCAATTAAAAATACAGACTTGACATCCATTTGATATACCTTGAAATCTTTATAGGAAGCATATGCAAGCAAAGTTCTTACTCCTTTTAATCTAGCTACAGGGGAAAATGTCTCCCCATAATCAATTCCTTCTTCTTGTGCGTAGCCTTTGCATACTAGTCTAGCTTTGTTCCTAGCGATTTCACCTTTTTCATTCAACTTGTTTTGAAATACCCATTTTGTTCCTATAACATTCTTATCTGTAGGTCTCGGCACTAGAGTCCAGGTTTCATTTTTCTCAATCCGGTCAATCTCTTCATTCATTTCTTGTATTGAGTCTTCATTTTCTAATGCCTCTTTAGTTGTCTTAGGTTAAAATTTGCATAGTAAACATGTTGGATCTTTTGTCTTGCTTCTGGTCTGAATTCCAATGTCTCTATCTCCAATTATTTGTTCAATTTTGTGATGTCTTCTTACATATTTTTCCAAAATAGGTTCAACATTTTTCTCTTCTATTTCATTAGGTTCCCCAACAAGATTGTAGCTCAACAATGGTATCTTGTAGCTCGACATGTTCTTGTTCTCTCTTGGCACTAGTTTCCTAATGCTTAGCATCATCTGTCTGTCACTCGGCATCGCTTGCCCAAGACTTGGCATCAGGTGTAGGTCTGTTGCTTGCCTCTTCTATTTCCTCAATGTACACAAAAGATCTGTAATCTTCTAGTTCTCTTTTGCTATCAACCTCATTTCTTTCTACATACTCATCAATTTATACATTCACACTTTCCACAATTTTGTTAGTGTTAGAATTCAAACACTTATAAGCTTTACTTTTTGTGGAGTATCCTAGGAATATGCCTTCATCACTTTTAGCATCAAAATTTCCATTCCTATTGTCTTTCAATATGTAATTGATGAAGGGTGCTCCCCTTAATACCACAAACACATAACAGAACTAGAGAAACAACAACAGTAATATGCAAGAACAGAAAATTGGCTTCTTATTATCTCCACAAATGTGGAATTACAAACTTTCAGAATTACAATATGCAAAGCCACATGGGCATTCCCTTACAACATTCTGTAGGACAAAGCCTCGAATCAATACCCAGATCTACTACCCAGAACTATTCTGAACTATTCTGAACTGCCTAAGACAATAATATAGCCTTCTTTATATAGGCAATTTTCGACCGCCTGGGAAGGTTCCAGAATTTTAGCCAATAAGGCCGACCAAACTTAAAATTATTTTTTATTTTACATTTCATTACATCATAGTCGGCTCAAGATAACCTTTGAAACCCGAACAAAAATTTTGAAGAAAATTATTTTTCACCATTTCAGGTGGCCCAACTTCCGAAGACCATAAGTCATCACCAGTTGACCCGCTCGGCTATTATAACCCCATTTCGGAAATGCCATGAAGCGCTCTACAGGCTTGACCTGTGCAAGTGCCCGTCACCCAAATTTTTGACCTCATCCGGGGCCTCTAAAGCCTTCAAAACTGAGTTCAAAGTTTCTGTACCCTGCTGCCAATACCGAAAATCTTCAATATCTTCCAATATACACTTGATGTGGCAATGAAACTTTACTGGCAGACTTATATGACCAAAATGAACCTCCAAGAAAGAAATCAGATCATTCTAAGCACATACGAAAATTACCAAAAATAGTAACTTTTTATAAATAGAAGCTCTGCACAAAAATAGCCCTTATTGAATATAAAAACAGAAATATTTTTGGGTGATGCAAGATTGCTCTTACACCCAGGATGCTCCTGCATCAGACACCTAGGGTAATTTGAGAAGTGACCCTGTCACGACTCAGGTGTGCAGAGGAAAACCAAGATGGCTAACCTCCTCCTTTGTCAGCCATGACGAATCTTCAACAGGTCATCCTTTCCACTTGACCAGATATTCTTCATATGTCCTGTTCCTTGTGCTTCTACCAACATGATTGTCCAGTATATCCTCAATCTGGTTACTGTCCGAACTAGTTGCTGGAATACTCCACTGTGCTGCTGTGATGTCATCTTCAACACCTCCTTCATGATACTCTGTCAGATCTGAAATGTTAAACACTGGTGAAATATTTAGCTCAGTAGGTAATTCTACCTCATATGCATTTCCTGAATCATGTTTCTTCAGTATCCTACATGGTCCAAACTTCTTCATTTTCAGCTTGTTATATGTACCAACTGGAAACCGCTCCTTCCGCAAATGAACCATGACTTCATCACCAACCTGAAATTCCTTATACCTCCTTTTCTCATCTACCTTAGCCTTATACTATGCGTTCATCTTAGTAATATGCTTCCTCACCTCCCCATGGATGTTCTTCAAGTGTTCTGCAAAATCCTCAGCTTCAGCACTACTTATTTCTCCTTTATCTATCTTCCTCAATTCAGATGCATTTCTTGGACTACTTTCATATACAATCTGGAATGGTAATTTACCAGTGCTCCTATTGATAGAATTATTGTATACAAATTCTGCCTGTGGTAAAATCAAATCCCATCCTGTTGGCTTATCTACAACCAAACATCTCAGCAAATTTCCCAAACTTCTATTCACCACCTCTGACTATCCATCAGTCTGTGGATGATGTGATGAACTGAACTTCAAATCTGTCTTTAACTTCTTCCACAATGTATGCCAGAAATATCCAACAAACTTAGTGTCCCGATCTGAAACTATGGTCTTTGGTAAACCATGAAGTCTCACTACTTCTCTGAAAAACAATTCTGCTATATGAACAACATCATTAGTCTTCTTGCAGGGAATGAAATGTGCCATCTTTGAGAATCTGTCAACTACCACAAAAATTGAATCGTGTCCCCACTGAGTCCTCGGTAAACCCAGAACAAAGTCCATACTGATATCCTCCCAAGGCTTCTCTAGTATAGGTAATGGCTAATACAACCCTGTATTCTGCTTCACTCCTTTCACCATCTGACATACTCTGCAACTCTGTACAAACTTCTTCACATCTTGCTGCAACTGTGGCCAATAATAATTCTCACTAACCAAACCAAGGGTTTTATCACGACCAAAATGTCCAGCCAATCCTCCGCTATGCTTCTCCTTCATGAGATTTTCCCTCATAGAACTTTGTGGAATGCACAACTGACTCCCTCTGAATAGCATATCATCTTGGATGATAAAATCCAGCCATTTCATCCTGTCTAGAGTAACAGGTTCTGTACAAGCTTTCCAAGCTTCACCAAAATCAGGATCCTCTAGATACAAATTCTTGAGTTCCTTGAACCCAACCACTTAAATCTGCATTTCTGTCAGCAAGAGTTGCCTTCTGCTAAGAGCATCTGCAACCCTATTAGACTTTCCACTCCTGTGTTTCAAAACAAATGTATAACTCTACAAAAACTCAACCCATTTCAAATGCCTTTGATTCAATTTTCCTTGACTATTCAAATATTGCAAAGCTTGATGATCAGTATACAAAACAAACTCCTTAGGAAGTAGATAATGTCTCCACTTCTTTAATGCCTGAACTATAGCATAAAATTCTTGATCATAAATAGAATATTTCCTCTTGGCATCATTTAACTTCTCACTGAAATAAGCAACAGGTTTACCTTCTTGGCTCATAACAGCTCCTATTGTAGTACCACTAGCATCACAATCTACTTGAAACACCTTATTAAAATCTGGAAGTGCTAAAATAGGTTGTTCTGTAACTTTTTGTTTCAATAATTGAAAACTCTTTTCTACCCCATTAGTCCACTTAAACTCTTTTCTATCCCCTCTCATTGTTTTAGTCAAGGGTCCACAAATACTGCTAAAATTTCTGATAAACTTTCTGTAAAAGCTAGCTAGACCATGAAAAGATCTTACCTTAGTAGCACTCCTTGGAGTAGGCCATTCAAGGATAGCCTGTACCTTCTCTGGGTCCATTTTTAGACCTTCTCCTGAAACTACAAATCCCAAATACACTAACTCTTTCTTCACAAAACTGCACTCCTTCAAATTAATCAACAATTTCTCTTCTCTCAGCTTCTCAAATACCATACAAATATGTATCATATGCTCATCCAATGTCTTACTAAAGATCAAAATATCATCTAGGTAAACAATGACAAACTTACCCAGAAATTCTTTCAGAACCTCATTCATGAGCCGCATGAAAGTGCTTAGTGCATTGGTTAGCCCAAAAGGCATGACTAACCACTCATACAATCCTTCCTTTGTCTTGAAGGCAGTCTTCCATTCATCTCCTTCTCTGATCCGAATCTGATGATATCCACTTTTCAGATCTATCTTTGAAAAATACACAGCTCCACTCAAACAGTCCATAATATCTTCCATTCGTGACAATGGAAACCTGTACTTGATTGTGATCTTGTTTATTGCCCTACAATCTGTACACATCCTCCATTCTCCATTCTTTTTTGGTGCTAATACCACTGGTACAGCATAGGGACTCATTCTCTCATGAATCAATCCTTTCTGTAACAACTCATGTACTTGTCTGTTCAACTCCTCACTTTCTGCAGGTGTCATTCTGTGTGCTGCCTTGTTCGGAAAACTCACTCTTGGGATCAAGTCCATCTGATGACTGATCTTCTTGACTGGTGGTAATCCATTAGGCATGTTATCAGATACAATATCCTGAAACTCATTCAACAAATCTGCAACTTCTATAGGAACATCTTCTACTTCCTCTTTACCAGCTTTTGGAATTAAAGCAAAACATACATGCTCATGCCTCATACCATCTAGGAAATTTCTTCCATCAACAAAAGTTATCCTTGCATTACCACATACCTTTTCTTCAGTCTCCTTCAATGGTTTTAGCTTATGTCGCACTCCATCCTTTGTTAGGGAATAGGTATTCGCAGGGCCATCATGTACAGCACATCTGTGAAACTGCCATGGTCTACCCAACAACATATGACATGCATCCATAGATATGATATCAAACAATACCTCATCTTGGTATCCGCCAATCTTGAACTTCACCAGGCATTATTCATTGACCATGACCTTCTGGTCATCCTGTACCCAGGAAATCCGATATGGATGTGGGTGTTTCTATCTCTTGAGCTTCAACTTTGTCACCATCTCTTCTGATACCAAATTGTCAGTGCTTCAACTATCAATAATCACATCATAACATTTACCTTCACACTTACACCTAGTGCGAAACAGGCTCCTCCTTTGCTCAGGTTCATTCTCACCACTCAACAAGACTCTTCTGTTAATCAACGTTTCTCCTCTTTCAGCATCTTCAGAATTTGATGATCTGACATCTTCATCTACATGTGCAACTCTGGCCTGGCCTTCATTTCTCCTGTCTGTTCTGCCTTGGCACTGAGGACATTCAAATGCCCTATGACCTTCTTCTCCACAGTGAAAACATGTTCCACGGAAGCCTCCTCTTCCAGATCCTTGTCCTCTTCCTCTTCCTCTCTGATCTCTATTATTCTGATCCTGGAAGCGATTGAAATTATTTCCTCGCTGATTCTGACTGCTCCTGGCCTCATCCTTCTTTTTCGGATCTTCATTTTCGCCACCGTATGACCGTCCACCAGATCATCCACCGCGACCTCTTCCATTTTGTCTACTCTCAAACTTCTTGTTCAGCTTTTCCTCTACTTTTAGGGCAAACTGGTATGCCTCTTCAATACTGTTCATTCGAACCAGATTCAGCTCCTCCTGAATGCTTGGCCTTAACCCATTAAGGTATCGGGCAACTTTCTCCTTATCAGCTTCTGCATGGCCTATTCTGATGAGAAGTCGATAGAACTCCTCTGTATACTCCTGAATAGATCTTCCTGCTTGCTTCAAACTCTGCATTTTCTTCAGTAGGTCAAGCTCATAATCAACAGGAATGAATTGTCACTTCAATTTATCCACCATCCGATCCCATCTTGTGATTTTATCTTTCCTTCTTCTATTTCACTCCAACTGAATTTCTTGCCACCAGATCTTCGCATGACCTTTCAATTTGGCCTTCACAAATTTGACCCTATCAGGATCGTCAACATCTTCGTACTCAAAATATTCCTCACATTCATTGATCCAGTCAATCAATTCCTCTAGGTTAAGATTTCCAGAAAATGTAGGAACCTCAATCTTAGGTCTTTTCCCAATTTTGGAAATGGCCCGAAAAAGTCTTTCTTCCTCCTAGTTCACAATTTCAACTTCTCCTTCTTGATATTCTTCTTCGGCTTCATCCTCGCTTTCATCTCTGACATTGAGATTCATTCCTTTGTGAATCTCTTCTTGTAATGCTCGCACTTGTCTCTGCAGCTCTCTAACCTCAGGTGTCACAGCACCAACTCTTCCGCCACGTTCTTGTCGTGGAGGCATTTTTGCGATGCGCTCTGAAACCCTACCCACGGTCCTGGTGCAAACTGCCTCACAGTCAGTGATCTGTTTACACACTCAAGAACTCCTACTCTGATACCACTTGATGAAGGGTGCTCCCCTTAATACCACAAACACATAACAGAAATAGAGAAACAACAACAGTAATATGCAAGAATAGAAAATTGGCTTCTTATTATCTCCACAAATGTGGAATTAGAAACTTTCAGAATTACAATATACAAAGCCACATGGGCATTCCCTTACAACATTCTGTAGGACAAAGCCTCGAATCAATACCTAGATCTACTACCTAGAACTATTCTAAACTATTCTGAACTACCTAAGACAATAATACAGCCTTCCTTATATAGGCAATTTTCCACCGCCTGGGAAGGTTCCAGAATTTTAGCCAATAAGGCCGACCAAACTTAAAATTATTTTTTATTTTACATTTCATTACATCATAGTCGGCTCAAGATAACCTTTGAAACCTGAACATAAATTTTGAAGAAAATTATTTTCTGCCATTTCAGGTGGCCCAACTTCCGAAGACCATAAGTCATCACCAATTGACCCGCTCGGCTATTATAACCCCATTTCAAAAATGCCACAAAGTGCTCTACAGGCTTGACCCATGCAAGCGGTTGTCACCCAAATTTTTGACCTCATCCAGGGCCTCTAAAGCCTTCAAAACTGAGTTCAAAGTTTCTGTACCCTGCTGCCAATACCGAAAATCTTCAATATCTTCCAATATACACTTGATCTGGCAATGAAACTTTACTGGCAGACTTATATGACCAAAATGAACCTCCAAGAAAGAAATCAGATCATTCTGAGCACATACAAAAATTACCAAAAATAGTAACTTTCCATAAATAGCAGCTCTGCACAAAAATAGCCCTTATTGAATATAAAAATAGAAATATTTTTGGGTGATGCAAGATTTCTCTTACACCCAGGATGCTCCTGCATCAGTAACACTTTCTTCCAAAGATTCTAATGTATTTAACACTTGGTGCATGCCCATACCATAATTCATAGGGTGTCAGATTTGTACCTTTTTTTATCTGTACCCGGTTAAAAGTGTAAACAATTCTACTTATAGCTTCTTTCCAGTATTTTTGTACCACATTATTTTCAATCAATAATGTCCTTGCACAATCCAAAATAGATCTGTTCCTTCTTTCTACTACACCATTCTATGGAGATGTCCTAGGTGCAGACATCTATCTTTTGATTCCTCTTTCATTGCAAAATAGATTAAATTCATTTGATGTAAATTCTCCACCACAGTCAGATCTAAGACATTTTAGGTTCCTACTTGTCTCCTTCTCAACCTTAGCCAAATACCACTTGAAAAATTCAAAAGCATCAGATTTTTCTTTTAGAAACATTACATGCATCATCTTGGTATGTGTTGGATACAATTATCTAAAGGAGCTCATTGGATTAATTGTGTGTTGTCTTTGATGTCACACAAATGTCATATCAATTATCATTCTCAGTATCTACCGAGTTCAATTGGTCAGCGAGGTGGTTTTCAGTGTCTACTGAGATCTCTCGGGTGACAAAAGAGAATATGACAGAAAATAGTGTTAACCGAGCTTCCTCGATTATCGAAGGAAATTTAGTGGTTACCGAGATCACTCGGTCTTCAAAGGATGTTGCAAAATTTACTATGGTTATCAAGCTCACTCGGTCACTGAAGGAAATATTTTCAAGATTAGTGTTTACCGAGCAAGGTCGGCCCAGTAAAGGATTTTTTTGATTTGAGAAATGAAGTTTTTTTATCCTAGCCAACTATTGTAATGATTGTTAAAATTTGTAATGATTATTAGTGCTGACTTGACAATCTAAAAGGACAATTCGAATGGTATATATATAGAAGGTCAAGTGGTGAATTGTGTGGAAGTGTGCAAGTGCAAAAGAAGGAAAGTGTGAGTGAATTTTGAAGGATGGTTAGATATTCTCGAGGAGTAGCAAAGATATATTTGATCAGGAAGGATCTAGTGAAGCAAAACAAAGATCTGTATTCAACAATTTAGTTTCATCTTAACCAAGTCATTTCATTGTTACTTTCTTACAATTGTAGTAGTGATTTCAAAATCTCTTAACTGAGTTGGTTTTACAGCCATTTTGTAAATCCTCTAACAAGGTGATAGTTCTATTGAATTGTTTCAAAAGACCTCTTACAAGGCCACTCCTAATAGGGTGATTAAATCCTCTAACAAGATCACACCTAATAGTGTGTTTGGTAACCTTTTATCGGGTTGGCTCCTAACAAGGCATCACTTCAGAAGAGTGAAAAATAGTAGCTAGTTACATTGGTGGTTTTTCCCATATTGGGTTTCCACGTTAAATTTGGTGTCTCTTGTGTTCATGTTATTTTCTTTATTCATATATGTTAATCACTAGTGAATGCTTAAGAACAGTTATAATTAATACTCACTGCAATGACCGAGCTTCAACACTTCTCTGTATGTTTACCGAGTGACAGCAGTAAATGATTTAATAAGAAATCTAAGGATCTATGGTAATATTCTGTGGTTAACTGATTCACCCCCCCTCTCAATGAAGAGAGCCAAAGCAGAAAGCCTAAGAGGATAGTTTGATCAGATGAAAATGAGAGAAGATGAAAACATTGCAAAATGTGTTGAAAGGATCAAGGCAAGTGTTAGTGCAATCAGAGCTTTTGGAGGAACAATTGATGATGAAACTATTATAAGTAAGGTTCTTAGAACATTACTTCCTATCTATGCAATAAGAGTATATGCTATTCAAGAAAGAAGATGTGAAGAAAATCACAATATAACTTTGGATGCCTTAGTTGGAAGATTGACAGCCTTTGAACTGGATAACTATGACAACTATGTTCCAACTTCTAAAAATATTGAATCAGCCTTTGAGGCCAAACTTTCACTTAAGAAGGGCAAGAAAATCTAGTCAGAAAGTGAAGAAGAATAAGAGGAAAGTTGTGATAGTGATCTTGAAGTTATTGAAGCATTACTTGCAAAGAAATATTCTAGAGGTAGAGGTAAATACAAAGGTAAAACTCCCTTAATCTATTTTTCATGTGAAGAAATTGGTCACATTGCAGCTAGGTGCCCAAACAAGCAAAGTAGAGATGAGAAGAAAGCTTACAAGTACAATGGCAAGAAGAATTTCAAATCATTCAAGGATAAAGGTAAGAAAACATGTTTTCTGGCTAAAGATTCAGATGAAAGTGAAGAAGAAATTGTTTTCATTGCTATAAAAGATGAATCTGATGATGATGAAGATGAGATGGCACTTATCTCTCATATAAGAAAAAATGATACATGGATCATAGACAGTGGATGTTCACATCATATGACTGGTGATAAAACTAAGTTTGAACACTTTGAAAACTATGATGGTGGTAGAGTAAGGTTTGGAAACAATGAACCTTGTTGTATAAAAGGAAAAGGATGAATTTCATTAACCAAAGAACTTATATGTGATAATGCATATTGGGTTGAAGGACTAAAGCATAATATTCTAAGTGTAGCACAGCTAATCAACATTGGATTCAAAGTTGAATTCATGAATGGCAAAGAAAGACTACTGGATGACAAGGGAAAATTGATCGGATCAGGCAAACAAACCAAAGGTAACCTATTTTATCTTGATCTTGGTGAATGCTCATGTTTTATTGCTCAAATTGAAGAAAGTTGGTTATGGCACAAAAGGTTATGTCATGTAAATTTTGATAACATCGTGAAAATAAGAAAATTCAAGAAAGTAAGAGGTATTCCTACTTTAAAAAAACCTGATGTTGGTCTATGCAAGAATTGTCAAATTGGTAAAATGGGAAAATCTAGCTTTAAAAGTAAAAACTATCAGTCTGAAGATATTTTGGAAATTGTGCATACTGATTTATGTGGACCTATTGGAATAGAGAGCTATACTAGAGAAAAATTCTTTATTCTCTTTGTTGATGATTACTCTAGAATGATGACTGTTATGTATTTAAGAGAAAAGTCAAAAGCATTTGAGAAGTTCAAATGGTATTTAGCAAGAGTAGAAAAGGAAATAGGAAAAAGATTAAAGTGCTTGAGATTAGACAGAGTTGGTGAATTCATCTCCCATGAATTCAATAATTTTTGCATTGAAAGAGGAATCAAAAGATAGGTATCAGCTCCATGAACTCTTGAGCAGAATGGAATAGCTGAAAGAAGGAATAGATCTATCATGGATTGTGCAAGGACTCTAATGATTGAAAAGAACATTGCTATGAAATACTAGAAGGAAGCTATTAGCACTGTAGTTCATACCTTGAACCGAGTACAGTTGAGGAAAGACACATTCAAGACTCCTTATGAGTTATGGTATGGCTATAAACCCAATGTAAGTTACCTAAAAGTATTTGGTAGTAAATGTTACATCTTGAAAGAATCTAGAAAAGGCAAATTTGATGTAAAAAGTGATGAAGGAATATTTTTGGGATATTCTTGCAAGAGTAAGGCATATAGATGTCTGAATTTGTCTACTCACAAAATCATGGAAAGTACACATGTGAAAGTTGATGAGTTTGCAGAAAGGACTGAAGAAAAAAGCAAAAAGGAACCAGAGGATTACAGAAGATTTGTTTACATTGAACCCAATACATTGCCAAACACATCTATCAACAAGGAAACTACATCTACCGAGCCCAGTACAATAACTGAGTCATAAGAAGAAGTTCAGACCGAGTCACAAAGAACTGAGTCTCAGTCTGAAGCTACCAAGGAAGTATCTACCGAGCCTGAGCAACCTAAACCTAAAGATGAAATTCAAGAAGATGACAATGTAACTCATTCAAGAAGCAAGGAACTTGTATTGGCCAAGTATGTCAGGAAGCATCATACACTAGATCAGATTATTGGAAACACATCAGATGGTACTGTGAAAAGAAGTAAACTAAAAGGTACATGTTTACTTGCTGATTTTGAACCTAAAAATGTCAAAGATGCATTAGAAAATGAAATTTGGATTGAGGCTATGAATGAAGAAATAGAGAAAATAGAGAAAAACAAGACAGGGACTCTTGTACCGAGGCCTAACGATAAAAATGTAATTGGGACAAAATGGGTATTCAAAAATAAGTTGAATGAAGATGGTCAAGTATCAAGAAACAAAGCAAGATTGGTATGTAAAGGATATTCTCAAGAAGAAGGTATAGATTATGGAGAGAGTTTTTCTCCTATTGCAAGATTAGAAGGTGTAAGGAATTTACTTGCATATGCAGCACATAAAGGATTTAAGGTATATCAAATGGATATAAAATCTGCATTTCTCAATGGTATTCTTGATCAAGAAGTCTACATTGAGCAACCTGAAGGTTTTATTGATCTAGACAAAAGGGATATGGTTTGCAAGTTACAAAGCATTGTATGGTCTGAAACAAGTCCCTAGGGCATGGTATGAAAGATTACATAACTATCTTATTCAGATTAATTTCAAAAGGGCTAATGATAATAGTAATTTATACATCAAAGAAGGACCAGATAACAAAATTGTTTTGGCAGAAATATTTGTGGATGATATTGTGTTTACGGGGAATGATGATCAGTGCAAATAATTTTCAGAGCAAATGAACAAAGAATTTGAAATGTCTATGTTTGGTCAGATAAAATTCTTTGTTGGACTTCAGATTCAGTAGAACAAAAATGGTATCTACATTACTCAGTCTAAATATATTAGGGAAATACTTAAGAAATTTGGTATGGAAGATTCAAAACTAGTTGGTACACCCATGTGTACTGGACTGAAGCTTACCAAAGATGACGATTCAAAAGAAGTAGATTAGACCTTATACAGATCAACGATTGGAAAATTATAGTATGTAGTGCACACAAGGCCTGATATTGCCTTAGCAGTTGGTATAGTAGCAAGATTCTCAGCAAAACCCAGAGAAAATCACATGATGGCAATCAAAAGGATCTTGAGGTACTTGAGAGGAATTGAAGATTATGGCTTGTGGTATAAATTTGGAGGCAATCTGGACTTAAAAGTGTTTACTAATGCTAATTGGGTAGGAAACATTGATGATAGAAAGAGTACAAGTGTTGGAGCATTCTTTCTTGGCAAGAGGTTAGTATCTTGGACTAGTAAAAAGAAAAACTACACATCCCAATCCATAACAGAAGCAAAATATGTTGCTGCAGCAGTAAACTGCTCTAATATTGCTTGGTTTAAATAGTTATTGGAAGGCATGAAGGTTGAGATCAAAGAACCAGTTGTTATGTTTTGTGATAATACAAGTGCAATAAATATTTCAAAGAATCCAGTAATGCATTCCAAAACCAAGCACATTGTTATAAAATATCACTTTGTCAGAGAATTGGTGCAGGACAAGGAAATTAGATTGGAATATGTTCATACAAAAGAACAGATTGCAGATATCTTCACCAAGCCACTACCTAAGGATGCATTCTTGTATCTAAGAGGTAAGTTAGGGGTCATTCCCCTATCCGAGGTTCACTAAATAAAGTTTTAGTGATGCATAAACCAGAACATGTTGAAGATCATTCAGTTGATGCAGCATAGTCAAGGAATCATTGCATATGAATCAGTACTTAAGGTACATTGGTATTCATTGAAAGTGTGTGAGTTGTCTTTGGCATGTGTTGTCAAAGAGGGAGAGTTTTCTATTATTTCAAGAAATTTCTAAGAAGGAGAATTTGAGAAGTTAAGAGGGAGAGTTCTCAGTCAGAGAGAGAAGTTTGAGGATGATGGGAATCAAAATGAAGCTAAGGATATGTTTCTATGTTTTCTGTGAAATTTCATTGTGCTATGACATGTTGTGTTGCCATCAATGCTAAAGAGGGAGAATACAATTATCTTAAGGAGATCGTTGGATTGATTGTGTGTTGTCTTTGATGTCACACAAATGTCATATCAATTATCATTCTTAGTATCTACCAAGCTCAGTTAGTTAGTGAGGTAGTTTTCAGTGTCTACCGAGATCTCTCGGGTGTCAAAAGAGAATATGATAGAAAATAGTGTTAATCGAGCTTCCTCGGTTATCGAAGGAAAGTTAGTGGTTACCAAGATCACTCGGTCTCTGAAGGATGTTCCAAAATTTGCTATGGTTATCGGGCTCACTCGGTCACTGAAGGAAATCTTTTTAGGATTAGTGTTTACCGAGCAAGATCGGCCTAGTAAAGGATTTTTTTGATTTGAGAAATGAAGTTTGTTTATCCCAACTGACTATTGTAATGATTGTTAAAAGTTGTAATGATTATTAGTGCTAACTTGACAATCTAAATGGACAATCTGAATGGTATATATATAGAAGGTCAAGTGGTGAATTGTGTGGAAGTTTGCAAGTGAAAAAGAAGGAAAGTGTGAGTGAATTTTGAAGGATGGTTAGATATCCTTGAGGAGTAGCAGAGATATATTTGATCAGGAAGAATCTAGTGAAGCAAAATAGAGATTTGTATTCAGCAATTTAGTTGCATCTTAACCAGGTCATTTCATTGTTACTTTCTTACAATTGTAGCAGTGATTTCAAAATCTCTTAACCAAGTTGGTTTTATAGCCATTTTGTAAATCCTCTAACAAGGTGATAGTTCTATTGAATTGTTTCAAAAGACCTCTTACAAGGCCACTCCTAATAGGGTGATTAAATCCTCTAACAAGGTCACATCTAATAGTGTGTTTTGTAACCTTTTACCGGGTTAGCTCCTAACAGGGCATCACTTCAAAAGAGTGAAAAATAGTAACTAGTTACATTGGTGGTTTTTCCCATATTGGGTTTCCATGTTAAATCTGGTGTCTCTTGTGTTCATGTTATTTTCTTTATTCATATATGTTAATCACTGGTGAATGCTTAAGAATAGTTATAATTAATACTCACTACAATGACCGAGCTTCAGCACTTCTCTGTATGTTTACCGAGTGACAACAGTAAATGATTTAATAAGACATCTAAGGATTTGTGGTAATATTCTGTGGTTAACTGATTCACCCCCCCTCTCAGTTACTACATCTATATTTCCAACAGTATGATCATCAACAAACAAGACAAAATATCTAGTACCACAGTAATTTTGTATACCCATAGGTCCACAAAGTTCAGTATGAACCTAATCTAAAATATGTTCAGAAGTAAAGGATTTTCTCTTGAAACTTGACTTAGTCATTTTTCCTAATTGACATTCTTTGCACATCACATTCTCAGGTTTCTTCGGTCTAGGTAGGCCTCTTACTTTCTTCTTCTTACCTATCTCTACCAAATTGTCAAAGTTAACATGACATAGCCTCTTATGCCATAACCAAATGTCATCAAGTTGTGCAAACATACATATTTCTTCAGATAGGTCAAGATATAAAAAATTACCTCTAGTCTGCTCACCAATTCCAATAAGTTCACCAGTAGCATCAAATATCTTAGCTTTCTTATGATGAAATTCCACTCGGTAACCAGTTCTGTTGAGCTAAGAAACACTTAACAAATTATAATTCAATCCTTCAACCCAATAAGCATTATCATAGGAGATCTTATCAATTAGTTTAATCAATCCTTTTCCTCTAATAGGACATGGTGCATCATTACCAAATGTTACACATCAGATACATCCTCATTGCAACATAGACTACCTCAATTTCAAAATCATCACTATCAATGTCAGTCTCTTCTTCAGCAATGTAACAGGATTTCTTGCCTTTTTCTTTGTAGTCTATGTACCTTCGGTAGCCTTTGTCATCTCTTCTATCTTTTTGTATGCTATTTCTTTCTTCATCTTTATCCTTCCTATTAGGACATCTAGCAGCTATATGACCAACCTTGTTACATGCAAAATATATAATAGGGAGTTTACCTTTGTATTTTCCTTTTCCTCTTCTCAGTCTTCTAGCCATAAGAGCTTCTAGATCTTCAAGATCTTCATCAGAAGTGTCACTGTCATCTTCACTTTCACTTTCACTGATGCATCTTTCTTTTTCCTTTTTCGGCTTATTCAGAACTAACTATGACTTAAAAGCAATTTCAACATTTCCAATACTACCAACAGTGAAGTTATCAGAGTTAGACAGTTCAAAAGTAGTCAGCTTGCCAATCAAACCTTCCAAAGTAAGCACATTTGCAGAGTTACATCTAGATTTCTGAATAGTTGAGATCTTAATAGCATATATAGGATGAAGAGTTCTCAACGCTTTTCCAATTATGGTCTCATCATCAATCATTCCATTTGCTCCTCTAATGGCATTCACAACTTCTTTTATTCTACCACAATATTGTGCAATGTTTTCATTTTCATTCATTCTCATTTCATCAAACTTACCTCTAAGACTCTCGGCTTTAGCTTTCAGTACATATAGATCACCACCATAGATCTTAGCAAGAGTTTCCCACATGTCTTTAGCAGTTGTGCAATCCTTAATGTCCTCAAATTCTAGATAGCTTAGGGCAGATGCAATTTCCAGCATTGCCTAATTGTGTTCTTGCTTAGCTCTCATTTCCTCAGTAGTCAAAGGTGCAACAGGTGTGACATAGTCATGCTCAATGTAGTATTTTGTAGAATCATCAATACCGGCCAGATGCAGCTTCATCAAGATTTTCCATGCAGGGAAGTTTTGCTTATTCAGCTTCGGTACCTCCATCTTATACATCTTGATCATTTTCTTCAAGTCCCTTTAAACTTGCTTTCTGTAAATAGCAATAAGCAACACAACTCTGATACCAATTGTTAATATGATTTAGAACAATAGAGAGGGGGGGTGAATCAGTTGTTCTTAGGTCCTGATGTATAAAATAACTTCAAAAACTTTTCTTTAAATCAGATCAAGCAACCAAAACAAACTTGATCAATACTGATTCAATAATAGGAACATATAACTCGGCAGTTCACTTACCTTGATGTAACTAACTTGTAAAACACAGAAATGTTCAAACCAAAACATTCACACAAGTATTGACACCAGGATTTATAATGGAAACCCAATATGGGGAAAACCACTTTGTAACATGCTACTATTATTTTCACTCTTCTAAAGTGAGCTTGGTTAAAAGCCAACCCTATCAAAGGTTACAATACACACTGTCAAGTGCGACCCGGTTAAAGGATTTCAATCACCCTGTTAAAAGTGAGCTTGGTCAAAGGGTTTACATACATTCCATTAGAATGCAACCTTGTTCAAAGGATTTAACATATGACTATTAAGCCAACCTCTATTAAAAGGATTTTGACTGTTGCAATGGTTAGAAAGTAGTAGTAGTATTGATCTAAAAACATGCAACTCACTTTGCAAATATTAGATCCAATTTCATAGACAAATGCTGGTTTACTGCCTTTGAAACTTTGCCATTTCCACTTCAGATCTACTCAGAACTTTCCTTCAAGCAATCACCACACTTTTACTTCAACCTTTTCACTTATACAATCAATAAAACTTTTTGTTCTTCCAGCATCTACTTCACCCATACATTCTCATACCTAATGCTTCAATTCCCTTAATACTTTCCTCTGTTAGGTTAACTTATCTTTTGTTGCTTAATCTCCTTCCTAGATCTTAGGGTTAGGTCAAATAGATTGAATCTACCTGCTTCATCTTCTTCATCTCCTCTTCTAGATTCATCTCAAATCTCATTAAAGATTTACAATAATTTTTTTTACAAAGCATTAAATGCTTCAATACAATCAATAAATAAAGTCAACACGCTTTACATAATCCAAGAATTCAACAATGTCTGCTCCAAATCTAAATTCTCTTCAAATATAAAATTGTTGATACTCAGTCAATACTGTGATCATCCACTCGGTCTCCATGTAAAATGCTCGGTCACTACTAAAACTATTTCATCGGCAGATAATGTCTTCCTCGACAATTTACTGATACTCGGTCGACACTATATTTTTGCTCAGCATTGACTAACTCAGTCGACTCTGTCATAACTCGACTTAAACATGATTTCTTCATTTTTTCTTAGTTAAGCCTACCAGTTTAGTCTTCAATCTTTACTAAGATAAACAATACATTGTCTCATCATTGTGCAACATAATCAAGTACACTTTGTAGTATCAAGATAATTCAACCTTTCTTTCCCTTCTCACCATAGATATAGTACTTTCCTAAGTAGCAACAGTCTTACTAGTTAAGGTTTGACATCAATGATAGTACAATAATTGTTTCAATTATAGTTTCCAACACCTATATCCTTGATCACAACCTCTCTTTTGTTGTTTGACATTGTGTTTCTATGGTTGATATATCTCTCACCTTGGAAATTGAACAATGTGCTATCTCTCATAAGGGTTACTTTCTTTTCACTTCTTTCATGATATCTCTTTATATTCATCCCTTCCATGGCCTCATAGGAGCTGTGACCTTCTTAGCTTGGACTGGGTGTTGTTTGAGGATATTGTCTTGATGCTGAGGAAAGCTTTATCCTTGTTCTTTCTTTTCCTTAACATGTCAAAATAGTATGTTTTTTCCATATTAAGGATGGGGAAATATATAGGGTCTCCCTTGTACTATAGCTTTTTATTCATTTTTTACATGCTAAATCTTGGAAGGTAATGCACATAAGTTGCTAAATCCTGAAAAGACATGCACCTATATGCTAAATCTTCTAAAGGTAATGCACATAAGTTGCTAAATCCTAAGGAGACATGCATTTTTTCTAATTTTTCAATATGCTAAATCCTAGAAGGTAACGCACATAAGTTGCCAAACCCTAAAGGGACACACATTTCCAATTTCAAATATGCTAAATCTTGGAAGGTAACACACATACGTTGCTAAATCCTAAAAAGACACGCACCTATATGCTAAATCTTCTGATGGTAACACACATAAGTTGCTAAATCCTAAGGAGACATGCATTTTATATTCACAGTGATACAAGAAGGTGGATCTATGAGTATTCCAGAAGCCATCAGAAGACACATTACAATTGCAAGCATAGTTTATGGGTGAACCTATTGGGCTCTCCCTCCAAGGTGATTCACGATAAGATGGGCATCTTACTGGGTGAGGTAATCACCTTCTCCTTTCTCTCTTTTCACTTTCATGCTAGTAGGATGGGATCATGAAGCTATGTTATCTATAGTGTTTCTCTTGTCTTTCTTATATAATCATTTATGCTTTTATGATAACTTTCCAAATATGATATTAGTATAAGAAATGTTTCTTAGGAAGGTTTCTTATGCTAATTGATTTGGGTTTGTTTTAGTACTAACCCCTTTTGTGTCCTTTTGTCTTTCGCACCCTCATGCATGTATGTTGAGTTAGAATCCTTGGTCTGGGGGGCTAGTGTTCTTGACTAAGTGTCATTCTATCTCATTTCAAATCCACTAAGATCTTTTCTTCCTTCTCCTTTACCAAGAGTTTGCATCGAGTCCATACTCTTGCTGAAGTGGGGGCTTAACGTATCATCTTAAAATGGAAGCACTTCCATGATAAGAGTGTTTAGCCCTCTGAGTAAGTGGTTTGGGGTCATGTTAAGTGCCTTAATTTGGTCTTTGCATGTATTTGGCTTTCTCCCCACTTTCCACTTCTTTCTTGCACTTGATTTCTTCATTCTAGGTGAAATTAGGGTTAGGATCCTGAGGATTCTCCTTAATTTCCCTCTTCCATGGCTCTATTTTCTAGGTAGGATTTAGAAATAGGTCCTCCTAGTCTTCATCACACTCATCATAGGATTTTGTGTCTATCCTTGGTGTAAGAATTTGCAAATAGCACATATTGAACCAAGGATCTAGAGATTTAAGAAAAGCACAAGAGAGAAAATATGAATGCAAGGATGGATTGAGTAGATCCAATGAATTTCTCAATGCTCAATGAGTTGATAAATGATTACATAATGGGCCTCCTTATATAGGAAAGGTGATATGAGAGAATGATAAGGAGCTAATAAGCTATCACCTATGCTAGGTGTAATCACATGTCCACCAAATGTGGATCATCCTCCAATATGCAATAAAGTATGTGCATTGGATTAGGATGATAATGTGATAAGAGCACAAAAGGTGGATCTCACACACAATGAGGTATGTGATGACAACTATCACACCAAAAGTGGAATTTCTCCTACACCATGTGCTTAATAGATGTGCACACTCCTAGGTGTCTTAATCAAAAACTACTATGCAATGCATTAACCTAAGTAAGATTAAGTAAAGCGTAATTAGGAATAATTAATTACACCAACACCTGGCATTCTATCCTATTCCGGTATCATTTCTAGGTTTCTCGGCATCCCCGGGACCTCCTGACCTTGTTTTGAGTGAAATTGGGACCAGCGTCAGATTCAAGGTTGAACCTGACTAACTCAGGGTTGAGCTCAAACCTGACTAGGTTAGGATTGAGGTCAAACCTGACTAGGTTAGGTCCAACCTCAATTTTGCTCCAGTCCTGCAAGTTTTCAATTTCCTTGAATTTCAGGCATCGTTCTTTTGGGATGTTTGTTTTCCCACCTCTGGGTCGGTCATTTTGGGTTTCGGGATGGTAAATCCTTCAATTGCATTTAATCTAGGTATATTTTCTAAAGGATATGACCTAATTGGGATTTAATTCTCCAAGGTGGCCCCTCTAGAGGATTATGCCCTAGTTCACTATAAAAGGAGGCCTTCCTCTCTCATTTTCACATCCACACTCAAGCAATTGCCATCCATTATTCACCAAGTGATTTGATGATCAAGAGCTCTCAAGGAGACATTCAAGAAAGATCAAGCATTCCATTCAAGCATCCATTCAAGCATTCAAGTCCTCTTCTCCATCCAAATTCTCCATTGAAGATCAAGGATTCAAGCATTTGAGCTATTGAAGGGATTTTGTTCAAGCATTCAAGATTCATCATTTAAACCCTAGATCTAGCCGTCATGATGGTGTGATCTTCCTTCAAGATCCTTTTTTTCATCTTCAAAGATCCATTTCATTCTTCCCTCAAGGTGGATTCGAAGCATACAACCATGGAGGTTTGATTTACATTCATTGATGTTATGTTCAAGCTTTCATATTAACATACTTGATTACATTTCAAATACAATTGCATATCTATTGAATTGCATAGCTTCATTGTTAGATCTACTTCTACTACTTGCGAGCATTCCCATTCTCCATTTCAATTTCAATATTAAGGTTGATTCCAAACCAGGGTTTGACCAAGGCAAACCCCCCCAAACAAACAAACAAAACCATTTTTATTGCAGGTATAGGTGCAGAACTTCGAATCTAAGAGTAGATTTGGATACCCTTTTCACTGAACAAAGTCAGAATAAGACTTCAAATAAAGAATGTAGTATTTGACCTTTTGTGAGGGTCAAACCCAACCTGAGCTCATCTTGGAGAGAGATTTTTGGGTTTTCTTGGTCTCGGCATTTCCAATCTGAAACAAGTTGTAGAATCTTATGAAAGTACACACAGACATCAAAATTTGGCATTTTTTGGATTTTCCCTAATTCAAGGTTAGTACTTGTATTTCAATTAGTCCATATTTCAAGCATAATTTCCTTCATAGGGAAATATTGGATTTACTCTCTCTCTCTCTCTCTCTCTCTTCCATATTCTTCATTAATTGATTCGATTCTGCATTAACCTCTTGGTTGATCAAATTGGATCTCTTCTTTGGGAATTTGGGCTTGAGAATAGATCTCATATTTCCCCCTTTTACATTTGAATAGGGTTGAATCCATTTTAACCATATTCAGCACCCTATTGGGTGCATGGGCTATGTTTTGAATTGCCCAAGCCTAAGCCTTGGGCACCCCAAGCCATAGAGCATGCACCCTATAGGGCACACACGCTTTAGTGCATATGCACTATGGCCATTTGGGGGCCAAAAATGAAAGTGGCACCTTTTTGGTCCCCCATCTTTGTGCATATACCCCCCATAAGATGTTCTTCCATCCTTTAAGATCATATTTTCGCACCTGGGGTGTCTTATGCAGAAGCATCCTAGGGTAGTTGTAAATCCTGCATGTTGGGGTTCCTTGACCTTGGTGTTGAAGAAGTTGGTTGGTGAAGTATTGTTTGGTTTTAGTATTGACTGAGTGGCTCGGTCATTAAAGGGCTTAGTCACTAGGAGGATTCAGTCTTGGTTCTAGTGTGGACCGAGGGGCTCAGTCGCTGAAGGGGGATTAGTCAATGAAGGGATGTTGGGTCGATGAAAGAACTCAGCAAAACCTAGTGCTCGACAATGCTGGTGGTGCTTAGTTGTCATACTTGCTCGACCATTTTTTATTATAGAAAATAGGTTTTGATGGGGCCCTAAAACCCTACAGAACTAAAATATTAACATAGATAAAGCATTTCAAGTATCAAAAAACTAATAGCCACAAGCTAAACAAAAACCCCCCACAAGAGAGAAAGATAAAACCAGAAAAAGAAAACAGGGCAGCAGAATTAAAAACTAGGAAAGGCCCAAAGCTAGGAGAACATCTTAGAAAAATTCTTTGAGAATTTCTGCAGCATGAAACTCCATCTTTGACACTCTTCCAGCCACCTCCTTAAGGTTAGAAAGATCTTTATCAGGTTCCTTGGTGTCCTTTTTCTTTGTGACGGATCTGGTCCTCTTCCTCGATCCATCCTTAGGAGACTTATCTTTACCACTATTGGGAGATTGGTCTTCCTCCTTACTACCCATGTGTTCCTCAATTTTGTTTATCAACACCTTTATGTTGTCATTAGAAGCTTTAAGAATGTTGTATATTTTCTTTGCGATTTTCTGCAGGGTACCCTCCATGCTCTGAACTCTCCTCTTCACTTCCTCCACTCTATTTTCCATATCCTTATCCTCCTCGGTTTTCTTATTCTTATTGCTGCAATTGTCCCTCTCCAATCTGATCACTTTGTATTTTAGCTCCTGGATTTCATGGTAAGTCCATTTTGTGGTTCTATAGCTGTTAATTACACTATTCTTTGCATTTTTAAGGACATCCATCTGAGGGTTCTCCTTTGTGATGTCGCTTAAAATAACAAGGGTAGGATCAATAAGCTCCTCCATTTGAATTTTTCCCTGGACTTATTCTCCTTAAGAAGAGTTTTCATCATCTCTCTCTTGAGACCCATCCTCACAGAAACATTATCAAAATTCCTCCAAACCATATTCTTGTCTTTGCTTGAATTATTTCAAGTGTAATGGTCAGACCCATATTCTTCAAAACCCTTCTCATTCTCTTCCCCACTCCCTTGATTCTCCTCTTCCTTGTCACTCTCCTTCCCCTCCACTTGCCTTTCCTACTTGGATTCCTTTTCAATATCTTTCCCTCTTTTCAACCTCCTGAAAGGATTGCAGCCAGAAACCTCCTCTCTATCGACATACATCTTAATATTAATGGTTCTCTTTCCACCCATCCTCTCCTTATTATCCTCTTCTCTAAAAATGGTATCTTCCTCCTGATCAGCATTGTCACCCTCCATATCCATGCCCTCCACCCTCTCATTATAGTCTCTGTCAGACAAGATCTCAATGCTCTGTTTAGGGTCAGGAGTCTCCTTTTTTTCCATTTTGATTTTCTTTTTCCCCTTTTTGGTCTGTGGGGTAAAATCCTCATTCATATCCGAATGCATCTCTTGACTGTCCCCAGTATCAGATGGGATATAAATCTTCTCTTGACTCATCCGACTCAATTTTACCCTCCTTTCCCCCCTTCCTATTCTTAATTTTTCCCCCTATTGTCCTAGCCTTGAAAAATTCATAAATTAATAGAAAATACCCCTCATGGAAAGTAGGAATCCCAATGGGCTTCTCCCTATAGTCATTGATATTCTCATAAATTGACAAATATAGGAAGAAAGGGATTGAAATCTTCACCCCATACCTGAAATGGTTAAGAAGCACAAAGTGGTGAGTGTAGAGGCAGTTGAATCTTGTGTCTAGGGAGATGTACTTGATAATAACCCTCAACACAAACCTCCACAATGGCTTGATAGAACTCAGTAGGTAGTAGGTACTTTTCTTCACTAAAGCCTTATTTTCCTTCGTATCTTTGGAAAATTTGATCATAGCCTACCCAGAAATATGTCTATCTCTGTAGAATTTCTTCCCAATAATGGGTATGCCCATCACCGCAAAGATAACCTCCTCTGTCATTGTGAAATCCACCCCATCAATTTTGACAATCCCCTCGTTCCAGCTCTTAACCATGATATGCGTAACAGAGGGTTTCCAGCCATGAAGTCAGTCGATGAACATGGTAACATCACCTTTTTTCAAAATGCTCCACACCTTAGAGCACTGATGCCACTTATCAGCTTCATCCTTAGGTTCCCTCTTGTGTCTTTCCCCCACCATATTTTCATCCTCTCTGCAAGCTTTTCTCTTGGTAGTGATATCTTTTGAAGCCTGATTCCAATTGATATGTATGGTATTCACAAAACTTCTTTTAGCCTCATGTAAGATATACCTAAAATTAGGCCTCAAAGTGTGCTAATGAAAATTAATAAGGTGTGTTGTACTTTGGCTATCATACTTACACATCATTTGTTGGCACATTTCCCATAGAACATAACCTTTCATAATTGACATTTAATGTTTCCCAATCTACCCGAGATCCTCTCCCTTTCTATCAAATCTAAGATTTCCAGCAAAATATTATGTCCATCCATCCATCTTTTCATTTCATCATTCTTGACTGCCTAATTGGCCAGCCTGTCAGCCACTTGATTAGCTTCCCTATACTCATGAGCCACATATATATTATCAAAGGAATTAAGGATCTGAATGCACTCTTCAATGATATTCACAATCATCCATGTAGGCTCATTCTTCTCATTAAGACAGTCTATTATATTCTTAGAATCTCCTTCCAGCCATAGTTTTATGACTCCCATGTCCCGAGAAAGTTTCATGGTTTGATGTGCCGCAATCACCTCCACATAGTGATTAGTTTGCAACCCCAGAGGAGAAAAAATAGCAGCAATTCCTTTGCCATGGTCATTTCTAACGATTCCACCCACCCCAACCTTACCAGGGTTGTCTTTAGCAGCCCCATCAAAGTTTTCTTTACACCAACCCTTAGGCAGGAGAGTCCATTTATAGTCCTCCCTCCTATTTCTATCAATTTCCTTTGTGTTGAGAAGAGGGTTATAACCTTTATTGATAGTATAGTTCTCTAACAAAGCATTAAGGCTTTTGTGGAAGACAACTTTAGCATTAGTTTCTTTCTCCCTAAAAATTCTATTATTCCACTCCTTCCACACTCCCCAATAGACATGAGGCAAAGTCCATTCCCACAAGCCCTTATTCACATCCCCAATAGCCCCATGATGCCATTGTTCAAAGAGATCCATAGTGTTATTGGGAAAACACTAGGTCATCTTGAAGAGAGACAAGAAATAAAACCATATGTCTTTGGTGAAGTGGCAGTGAATAATTATATGGTCCACAATCTCACTATGGTTTTTGCAAAGAATACATCTATTTGGCATTAGATGTCCCCTCTTGGTAAGGTTGTCCACCGTCAAGATATAGTTTTGGAGCATTATCTAGAAAAAAATGATGATCTTGGGAATAAGGCCAAGATACCAGGCTTTGGCCCAAACAGGGATTGTTTCAATGTTTTTCATGGTTTCATAACCTGAGGCAATAGTGTAGTTGTCATCCTTCATCTCCCCCCAAATAATAGCATCCTTGTTGAGGGATAGAGGGATATTCATAATCATGTTCATCAGTGGCTTTAGCTCCTGGGATAGCTCAGTCAAGTTCACCCATTCATTATTTACCTTGTAGTCTCTCACTCTACAACCAAATCTTTCCATACATATGTTTTCCCATCTATTATATGGCTTGATGTTCCATAAGGGCCCTTGTCTTAGCCAGTCATCATGCCAAAAATTAATATCTTCACCATTGCCAAGTTTCCATTTCGCTTTCTCAGTGGCTATGGCCTTAGTCCTCAGAATGCCATTCTAGATGTTGGATCCCCTTGGGTCATAGTCCCTACTGATGAACTTTTTGAAGTTAATATTTTCTATATATTTATCCTTCAAAATATCCCTGCATTCCCTTATGGAGTTTAAGATCCTCCACAGTTGTTTAGCTTGCAAAGCCCTATTGAACTGCTTTCGATTCCTAATCCCCAACCCCCCCTACTTTTTGGGTCTACAGATAGTCTCCTAAGCCACCAGCAGGTACTTCTTATTTCCTTCAGTTCTAGCCCACAGAAAATTCCTCTGAATGGACTCCAAAGTATCAGCCACTTTGGTAGGTATAGAGAAAAGGCTTAAAGCATAAGTTGGTGAACTCTACAAAGTAGATTTGATCAGAAGCACTTTCCAAGCCTGACTTAGGGTAATGCCTTTCCATCCCACCAATTTTCTATTGAATCTATCAATGAGATTATTATAAAAGAGGTTAGGAGGTTTGGTCCCCAGAGGAAGCCCCAAATACATAGAAGGGAGAAATCCAATAACACAACCCAAAATATGATTTTCCTATGTCTGCCCGCAGGGGTGTTAATAAAGAATACCAAGCTCTTTCTCCAGTTAATGATTTGACCCATGGCATTGGAATAGGTATTGAGAATAGTCTTCACATTTCTAGCTTCTTTCACCGAAGCCTCTCCCCCTAAAATGGTATCATCCATGAATTGCTGATGAGAGAAAATTAGGGGATCGAAAGAAGGTTTTAACCCAGTAATTTCTCCTCTGCTCCTTTCATCATGAATAAGTCTTCTCAGGCATTCTGCTAGAATGATGAAGATGATCGGTGAAAGAGGGTCACCTTTCCTAAGACCCCTCAAAGATTTAAAGAAATTAGAGGGAGAATCGTTAACCATCACCACAAAAGTGCAGGTGGAGATCAATTGAGAAATAATCTTTCTTGTTTTATCATTGAAACCAAAATCTTCTAAAACTTTATCCAGGAACATCTAGTCCACCCTGTCATAAGACTTAGACAAATCAAGTTTGAGTAGAAAGCCTTCCTTTTTTCCTTCATCTAAGGAATGGATTACCTCATGCACAGCAATGATAGAATTGAGGATTTGTCTACCAAGGACAAATCCTGTTTGTTGAGGTGCAATAAACTCTAGAAGTATTTTGATAATTCTATTAGTTAAGACCTTTGAAAAACTCTTGTAAAAAGAGTTGCAAAGACTAATAGGCCTAAAATTTTCAAAAGAATCCGCACCTGTGACTTTAGGAATCAAAACTAGAAAAGTAGCATTGATCTCTTTAAGCAAGCTCATAGCGCCAAAAAATTCTTGAACCGCTTTAACAAGGTCATCTTTTATAACTTCCCAATACATCTGGAAGACAAAAGTAGGGAACCCATTTGGGCCAGGAGCTTTTTCAGCTGGCAGAGTAAAAACAAGCTCCTTGATTTCTTCAAATTCTGGAATAGCCACCATATCCTTATTCTGGCTAGCAGTTATCACACTTGGGATAGTATTGAGAATATCCACCCGGTCCTCATCTCCCAAGTTTATCTCTTTGGTTAAGATGGAAGTGAAATACTTAATTTCTTCCTTACCAATCTCTTTTTCTTCTCCTATAGTATCATCCCCCTTTTTAATACCACTAATTCTATTGGCAACCCTGTGTTTCATAGTAGAAAGGTGAAAGAATCTAGAGTTTTTATCCCCTTCCTTTAACCACACCGATCTTGACCTCTGCCTCCAAAACATTTCCTCTTTTCCCATAATGTTGTGAAGGTTAGACAGAATAGTCTTTTCAGCATTCGGCCTACTTTCATCATAGCCCATATTCTGTATCTCTTCCTGCACCTTAGCAAGATCCACCATAATCCTTTCTTTTGATTGAAAGGTGTTCCCAAAGTCCATTTTATTCCACTTTCTGATCTCCATTTTAATGTTTTTGAGTTTTTTCACCACCTTATACATAGTTGTGCCATCCACATCAATACCCCACCATTCCGTAATTTTTTCAGAAAGATTAGGGTGTGCAAACCACATCTTCTCAAATTTGAATGGGAAATCCTTTTTCCTATTGATAGTTTCTAAGGTGAGAGCAATACGAGAGTGATCCGAACCAAGTCTTGCCATAGAAGAAAGTTTGCATTGATAATGGTTCATCCAATCCAAAGTGATTAGGGCTCTATCCAACCTAACCTAAATACATTCAGTCCCAATTCTCCTATTAGACCAACTAAATTTTCCTGCTCCTAACTCAACATCCATAAGGGCCAAGTCATTGATCAAATCTGCTAGATGTTGTCTATTGTCTAGGTCCAGTGGGAGCCCACCTAATTTATCAGTGGCCATAAGAGGGGTATTAAAATCTCCCATAATAATGTCATTGGGATCTCCCAACTTGGCCATCAGATTACAAATTTTATTCCAAAAGAGTCTTCTACCATTCTTTGTGTTTGGGCATAGATATTCATAATGAACCAGCTTTCTTGATCCTTTACAATAATTCAAATTTGTATGGAACAAAATAATTGTAAAGTGAACTATTAATGATTTTTGTTTGTCATAGTAGTTTTTAGATCTATATTATATTAAAAAATCTAGAAAAAAAAAGTCAAAATATAAAACTTAAATGATAAAAATAAAAATAATTTGAAATATATAATATTAATAATAAATAATATAATCTAAGTATATCATTAGCTTATTAAATTATTTTTAAATACTTAAATAAGTGATATATAATAAAGGTGATAAAGACAAGTGGGTGCAAGATAAATAATTCAAACTTAAATAGAAGGAAAATAATTATAAATTAAATTATTTATAATAGCTTTTATTAAAGATTGTGATAACATAAATAATTTTAATAATTTTAAATTTAAATTTAAATAAAATACAAATAGAATAAACAATAATGTGTATCAATAAAAATAATAATTAAAAATAAATAAAATTAATAATAAAACAAAGTTTAATATACAATTTGTTTAATAAGATATTAAATCTTTAGATAAAATTGGTTTATTAGTAGATTAAATGTAAAGGAATCATGTATAAAAAGTAGTACTTGTACTAGTAAATAAATATTTTTTTCTCCTACTTTTTAATTGATTAGACAATTTTTTTTTAAATTTTCAGAATGAAAAAATAATTAAACCCCCAGCAAAAATAGGAGTAGCCAATAAGAAAAAAGAAATACTTTTCAAAAAACTCAAAATAAAAAATAAGGCACTTCAAACATTGGAAATCATGTTTAATATTTTGCACAGGCACTATTTTTTAGGTAAAGTAATAGCAAAAAATCAATTGAAAACATAAGACTCGGCCTATAGATAGGCTGGACTAACAATGTACCATTTGTTAACCCATTTCTAATTAATAATTAACAACAAATGCAAAGAACATGTTCAAAATTGGCTACAGTCAAGATTCTTTGGTGCTATATTTATTTGTCATTTTTATAAACACTAAACTTATGGGTAGGTACACCCCTAATGTACCATCTGAAGTCATGCATATAAATTTTTCTAGCCAGCTAATGCATCCAAAATTTCATTTGCATTATTAAAGTTGATAGCAAATTGCACCCAGTCAAAATCACCTGTCTGCACATGATGTGCATTATTAGGTACAAAATGGTATTTTATTCATCGAAGAAAATTTTTGACATAGGATTCTCTATTTCCTAATAATAGTATGATTATTAAATATTTTATCTCAATCTATCGATAGTGGAGGACACTAGCACGAGATAGATTTGAGAGAGAGATTATGAGAGAAGAGGGGGAGGGTGAGAAACATGATCTAGAGATAGATGGGAAGGGAGATGGGAGAAAGGGAGAAAGGGTAAGGGGAGGGATGAGGTAGAGAGAGAAAGATAATAATTAGGGCATGGAATATATGTTCATGGAGAGAGAGGGGGGGAGAAAATGGTAAAGTAAATTATATTGAACCCAAACTCTAGCTAAACCAAATTAAATTAAACTATAACACTAGACTAAACATTAAACATAATCTAAACTAAACATTAAAACCTAGCTCTAATACTAAACCAAATTACAGCATGTACATTCAACAAATTGACCCTAAACATATGTTAGCATTGAACCAAATTGAACTCTAAACATAAGAATACATTAAATCCAGTTTACTCTTCGACAGAAACCCAAAAAAATATTTTCCCTAATAGAGAACCATATTTAACCCCAATCCTAAATAGAATGAAACACTAGATACTAAGTTTGAGCTCCATCCTATAGAAAATTGACACCATTCATTATATAAAATTAATTTCTAACAATAATACAAAATGAAACTAAACCCAAAGATGAAACTAAATTAAATCGTAGCACAAATTAAATACCAACCCAAAACCCAATAAATGTGTTGCATGTATTACAAAACAACTCCTTTTTAAATTTTGAATCTAGGCAGTTTTAAGTAAAGTGTCCAT
>BSBK01000130.1:77500-277500 GCA_027943335.1 Chamaecyparis obtusa
ATGGATTCTAAAGATCTCTTCCTCTTTATTACAACCAAACTTAACCGACACACACACAAAACAAAAGAGTATCCTGAAGTGGACTTGGGTGCCCTGCACCATGCTCCACAATACAAAGAAACTCAAGTCCCTTGAGTTGTTAATGCTGATAGAGGAAAACCAAGTTTATCAATAGCTTTAGGAGTAAGCCATGTAGCATCCTCTACTGGCCTATGTTTCCATTGTACCAAATGTTCATAATAAGTGTGCCTCTGGGTCTTCCTTGCAACTCTAGATTCCAAGATGCCTTCAATCTCCAAAGTAGCTTCCTTAGGAAGAGTTTGAAGTTGTGCCTCCTTCATAGAATCAAGACTACCTCCAGCCACAATGTTATCAACATGACCTTTATAGAGATACAGGTCATCGATATTAAATATAGGTGATAAATGAACATCAGTAGGGAGATCAATATGATAGGCATTAGAACCACATTGTTTTAGAATTTTAAAAGGGCCAATATTCTTAGCCATCATCTTGGTGTAATGTCCCTTACGAAGTCTCTCCTTCTTCAAATGCACCATCATCAAATCTCCAACATTGAATGACACATCTTTCCTCCTTTTATTTGCATGAGCCTTATACTTGGCATTGGTATGTTGAAGCTTTTGTTTGACCTGATCTTGGATGTCCTTCATAACAATATAAAAATCTTCAACTAAGGCACTAGGCTTGTCTAGTCCACTAAATTCCCTTAACTCCAAGATGCCTCTAGGATGAACACCATATACTATTTGAAATGGAGTCTTTCTGGTACTGCGGTTGACTGAATCATTGTATGAGAATTTTGCCTGGGCCAAAATTAAATCCTAACATGTTCCATGTTCTTGAGTCAAACACCTCAAAATATTACCAAGAGATCTATTGATGACCTCAGTCTTCCCATCAGATTGAGGGTGATAGGGTGAGGAAAGACACACATTAGTGCCTAATTTCTTCCACAAGGTCCTCCAAAAGTGACCTAAGAACTTTGGGTCCCTGTCTCATATGATGGATAGGGGTAGACCATGCAATCTAACTATCTCCTTAAAGAAAAAAATAGCCACATGGGATGCATCATGCGTTATTTGACATGGCACAAAATGAGCCATTTTAGAAAACCTATCCACTACTACAAATATTGATGTAGGAGCATCCTAGGTGTAAGAGCAATCTTGCATCACCCAAAAATATTTTTATTTTTGTATTCAATAAGGGCTATCTTGTGTAGCGCTGCTATTTATGGAAACTTGCTATTTTTAGTAAGTTGTTCATACGATCTTGGAATGTTCTGATTTCTTCCCTAGAGGTTCATTTTGGTCATATCATCCTACCAATAAAGTTTCATTGATAGATCAAGTATAGCTTTGTAGATATTGAACATTTTTGGTATTGGCAGCAGGGTACAAAAACTTTGAACTCAGTTTTGAAGGCTTTAGAGGCCCTGAATGAGGTCAAAAATTTGGGTGATAGGCACTTGTGTGAATCAAGCCTAGAGTGGTTTGTGGCCTTTTTGGAATGGGGTCATATAGTCAATTGGGTCAACTGGCAATGACTTATGGTCTTCAGAAGTTGGGCCACTTGAAATGGCAAAAAATAAATTTCCTTCAAAATTTATGTTCAGGTTTCAAAAACTTATTTTGAGAAAACTTTGATGTAATAAATGGAAAAATAAAATAATTCTAAGTTTGGTCAGCCTTGTTGGCTAAAATTCTAGAACCTTCCCAAGTGGTGGAAAATTGTCTATATAAGGAAGGCTATAGTGTTGTCTTGGGCAGTTCAAAGCAGTTTAGAGTAGTTTTGGGTAATAATTGAAGGCTTTGTCCCTCAGAATATTGTAAGGAAAATGCCCATGTGGCTTTGCACATTGTAATTCTAAAAATTTTTAATTCCACATCTGTGGAGATAATAAGAAGCCCATTTTCTATTCTTGCAAATTTTTGTTGTTTCTCTGTTTCTGTTATGTGTTTGTGGTATTAAGGGGAGCACCCTTCATTAAGTGGTATCAAAGTGGTTGTGGCCCTTCATCAAGTGTGGAATTCCAAATTTTAGAATTACAATATGCAAAGCCACATGGGCATTCCCTTTACAATATTCTGTAGGACAAAGCCTCGAATCATTACCCAGATCTACCTAGAGCTGCCCCAAACTACCTAAGACAACACTATAGCCTTCCTTATATAGGCAATTTTCCACCACCTGGGAAGGTTCCATAATTTTAGCCAACAAGGCTGACCAAACTTAGAATTATTTTATTTTACAATTTATTACATCAAAGTCGGCTCAAAATAACTTTTGAAACCCAAATAGAAATTTTGAAGGAAAATCATTTCCCACCATTTCAAGTGACCCAACTTCTGAAGACCGTAAGTCATCGCCAGTTGACCTGATTGACTATTATGACCCCATTCCAGAAAGGCCATGAAGCGCTCTATAGGCTTGACTTGTGCAAGTGCCTATCACCCAAATTTTTGACCTCATCTAGGGCCTCTAAAGCCTTCAAAACTAAGTTCAAAGTTTCTATACCCTACTGCCAATACCAAAAATCTTCAATATCTTCAAAACTAGACTTGATCTAGCCATGAAACTTTACTAGCAGGCTGATACGATTGAGATGAACTTCCACATGTGAAATCAAAACATTCCAAGATCGTATGACCAACTTACTAAAAATAACAAGTTTCCATAAATAACAGCTCTACACAAGATAGCCCTTATTGAATACAAAAATAGAAATATTTCTGTGTGATGCAAGATTGCTCTTACACCTAGCATGCTCCTGCATCATGACCAGATTTGGTTTTAGGTAACCCAAGCACAAAATCCATACTAATGGAGTCCCATGGTTTCATAGGAATGGGTAAGGGTGTGTATAGACCTACATTAGAGGTGTGACCTTTAGATTTTTGACAAATCAAACATGTTTCGACAAACTTCCTTACATCTGTCTGCAACCAGGGCCAATAGTATAACCTCTTGACTGATTCTAAGGTTTTATCTAAGCCAAAATGCCCTACCAAGCTGCCACAATGCTTTTCCTTAATGATTTTTTCCCTCATAGATCCTCTTGGAACACAAAGCAATCCACCCTTAAAAAGAAGTCCATCTTGTATCAAAAAATCAAGAAATTTAGTATGGTACCAAGATGTCATGTCTAAGCAAACCTTATAGATGTCTTTGAAATCTTCATCCATAGCATACATGCCTGACATAGCCTCTATACTTGCACTTTCCAATTGCATAGAGTGAATGGTGATTGTCCTCCTACTCAAAGCATCTACCACTTTATTTGCAACTCCCTTCTTATGTTTAATGGTGAAAGTTGAAGCCTACAAGAACTCCATCCATTTGACATGCCTTTGATTAAGTTTCTCCTACCTATTCAGAAAACTAAGAGCATGATTATCAGTGAAAACAATGAATTCTTTTGGCAAAAGATAATGTCTCCATTTCCTTAAGGACTGAATCATAGCATAAAGCTCAAGATCATAAACAGAATAATTTTGTTTTGCCTCATTTAGTTTTTCACTAAAGAAGGCTGCTGGTCTCCCTTCCTGACGAAGAACCCCTCCAATAGCTTTGTTACTAGCATCACACTCAACCATAAATACTTTATGAAAATAAGGTAACACAAGCACTAGCTATTCTAATATCTTTCTTTTCAATAACTCAAAGGATTCATTTGCCTCCTTTGACCATTCAAAAACACATTTTCAACCACCTTTAATAGTATTGATGATAGGAGTACAAATGCCACTAAAGTTCCTTATGAACTTCCTATAAAAACTACATAATCCATGAAATCTTTTTACCTCAGTGGCTGAAGTAGGTGGTGGCCAATTTAGGATGACTTCTACCTTAGTAGGATCCATTTTTAGACTTCCTTTTGAGATCACAAAACCCAATAAAACAAGTTCCTCTTGCAAGAATGAACACTTCTCCAAGTTTACCTTCAAGCCTTCCTCATGGAGTCTCCTTAGGACCTAATCTATATGCTGAAGATGCTCCTCCTTACTACCACTAAAAATCAAAATGTAATCCAAATAAACAACTACAAATTTATGAAGAAAAGGTTTTAACACTTCATTCATTAGGCGCATAAAAGTACTAGGAGCATTGGATAAGCCAAATGGCATGACTATCCATTCAAACAACCCTTCATTATTTTTGAAGGCTGTCTTTCACTCATCCCCCTCTCAAATCCTAATTTGATGGTATCCCCTCTTGAGGTCAATCTTTGAATAAAACTTTTCCCCACCTAAGAAATCCATGAGATCTTCCATTCTAGGCATTGGGAACTAGTATTGGATTGTGATTCTATTAATGGCTCTAGAATCCATGCATAACCTCCAAGTACCTTCCTTTTTAGGGGCAAGGACTGCAAGTACAACACATGGGCTAATACTTTTCCTTATGTAACCCTTCTCTAACAACCCTTGAATCTGCCTTGCTACCTCATCATTTTGTTTTGGAGTGAGTTTATAGGCTACTTTTTTTGGTGGAGTATCCCTTGGGATTAGATCAATGCAATGACTAATCTCCCTCTTACATGGAAGAGAATCATTAGTACTATCAGCCACAACCCCACTGTATTTATCTAGCAAATCTACCACTACTCTTGGACAAGTACTTTCCTTGACTCCTAGGTTCAATCCCCTACCCTCATGGTGAATCTCCTTAGGTCTGATTACAACAACAAAGCATGGAGTATTTTCCTCTTTAAAAATTTTTAAGAACTCTTTTTCTTTGACCAACATAACACCACTAGGCAAGGATGACTCATTGGAAACATTAGGTAAAGGAGTCATAGTGAAAGATTCTCCATTTTAGGTTATAGTAAACACATTGGATTTCCCATCATGTTGGGCATTAGTGTCATATTTCCAAGGTCTTCCTAAAAGAAGATGGCAAGCATCCATCTCAACTACTTCACACATGACCTTATCTTTATAGTCTCCTATTTGGAAATCTACTAAACATTGATCATTTACAATGGTTTGTTGATCCTTTCTCAGCCAAGATACTTTATATGGATTAGGATGTGGAATTTGTTTTAGACTAAGCTTAGTAACCATTTCTAAAGAAACCAAATTCTTAGTAGAGCTGGAGTCAAAAATTACCTTGCATACTTTACCCTTCACCTTGCAAGTGGTCTGGAAGAGAGATTTCCTTTGGGATGGCTCTTTGTTGATTGGAACTAACAAGGATCTATAGAACATGAGAGTTTCTCCTTTCTCAGGATCAACATGCTCAGATCAAGCTGTATGGAAAGAGGTAGTGCTTTGGTAGTCCTCTTCTTCATGAGATAATTGTACTCTCCTATCTCCTTGGTTGTTGCTGCCATACTTCTCATGACATCTGAAAGATTGGTGACCAACTTGGTTGCATGAGAAACACCTCCCTGTGAATATATTATGGTCTCTTCCTCTTGACCTACCCCTACCATTGTTTGGTCCTCTTCCTCTGAATGAACCTCTACCACTAGTATCTTGATTAGTACTTTGATTGCTACTTTCTCGTTGACTTCTAGGGAAAGTTCCTCTACCATTAAACATGCCTCTACATCTAAATGAGTTTCCTCTTCCTCTACTTTGTTCCCCTCTCCTCTTTTTTTTCTCCTTAATATTGAGGGCTAGTTGGAAACACCTTTGGACTGATTCCAATGTGACCAAAGTTAATTCATCCTAAATGCTATACTTTAAACCATTTATATACCTTCCTGTTTTTGTTTCTCAGTTTCATACACCTTGCCTTTAGAGAAAGATTGTGAAACTCTTGAGTGTAGGCACTCACATCAAGGTCTTTTTGTTTCAGATTTTGAAGTTTCTTATGAAGAATCACTTCATAATCTTCAGGTACAAATTGTCTTTTCAATTCAGCCTTCATTCTAGTCGAAGTAGAGATGATAGACTTCCCTTCTTCTAGTCTCTCATTTTGAAGAAAGTTCCACCAACTAAGGGCTGGTCCCTTCAACTTAGACTTAGCTATCTTCACCTTTTGACTAGGGGGTACTTCATCACACTCAAAATAATTCTCTAAGGTTTCTAGGCAATCCATGCACTCCTCTGGTTCCAATTTTCCATGGAACATAGGTAAATCATTCTTGTCTTTCTTTCCCACTCTTTTTAGGGCTGTAAGCATTTCCCTTTGATCCTTTAGTAGATTTTCATGACTAGACTGATCATGCTCTTCTTCCTCTAATTCCTCATTCTCTCCTCTCCTTAGTTGGCCTTTCAATTTATCTAACTCCCTCTTCATTGCTCTATTTTCTTATCTAACAGCCCTACTTTCTACCATTTGTTCCTTGAATATTTTAGCCAACTCCACATTTGTTATCCTTAAGGGAATATCCTCTCCATCTACCATTTTTCCTTCTATGTTGATTCCCAATTAGAGTCTTAGTGGCTCTGATACCACCTAATGTGAAGCGTTCACAACTAGAAGCAAAAGTTGGACAACACTTTCACTACAAGGAGTAATGATTCTCACTTACTCCAATTCTCTTCAAGAAATGTTCAATCCTATCAATTTCTAATCCAAGTCCTTGAATGCCTCCAATACATTCAGTCATAGAGGATTCCCTTTAGTTGAAAATTCCTTCCACTATGATTGTGTGACTTCCTAGAGATACTACTTTCTTCACAAATACTAGTAGTTGTTGCTAACCTACTCCAATCCTGATTGCTGTTTGGGTTTATATAAATAGGATTACACACTTTTAGATGTAGACTAAACTTCACCAGTCAGAAGGGTACCTCAAGTCTCCAAGTGTGGAGCTTGCTATTTCTGAGAGTTCTTTGTTGTCCTACAACAATTTTCCCTTCTGCAACTAGACAATGGACTTGTTTTTAAATGAATGTTTTGTATTGAATATGCTATCTCAAATGTATTATGTAAGTTCCCCTGCACAGTTTCAATCACCTTGCTCCAGCACCTTCGACTATCACAGAGACACACTAGACTAATTGATCAGGATAGCTAGGGTCAACTGGATGGGTCTGATGATGGGTACCTATGGTGAGAGAAACTGCTTGGAGGGTTCTTGATGATTCTTAAGTCTTCGAGTCCAAATTCTTCTTAGGACATTGTTCTAGGTACTTTCTTATTCTATTGGTTAGATACATAGTTTATATCTAACCTAGGGCATCAATCTTGAAGCAGTATAGATACTTCCATAGTCTAAGCACTTAGATTATTAAAGTGCATAACCTTGGCTTGCTTCTCACCCAATGACACTGGATTCCAAATGGAAAAAACACAAGTCAATGTTCAACCTCCATGACGAAGCTAACTATAGAGTTTCCCAAGCTGGTCTGTCAGTGAGATTGTGTTCTTGCGTAGACCAACACCAAGTTACATTAAAATGTTTGTAAAGTCTAATTAAATGAACTCTAACAAAAACTGAGGATGCACAAATGAATCTGCAATAACATTAAAACTATCTAACCATTACATGACTGAATTTTCTATGATAGTCAAGCCATATGTTCATTTCATGACTGACTATGTAAATGGAAATAAAACTTGAAATTAAATGACTATCAAAACTAATTAGATGGATTCAAATAAATAGTACATAGAATGAACTTGTAGAATAATCAATCCATCTATCTACTTCATGACAGATAGGGTATGATAGCAACATGTACTCATAATGTTTTGGGTTTCTTTTATTCAATTCTACTTCGAATATCATCTATCTCAATCCCTTGATTGGATAAACACATATAGATGGAAGAGGCTTCCTAACGGGCCCAACTGATACCAGACCAGTGGTAACTGTTGGAAACTGATTTGACAACTTTTACTTTGATAAGTTTATAAATTCAAAAGAGTGACAACAAAATATTATAACTTTGACAATGTTACTTCAAAAGCCTTCAACAGACTCGAAAAGTCTAAATCCTAGAAACATTTAAAAAATAAGGAAAACTTAAAACATTAAAAACTTAAATGATCCACATGGACTAAGGGTCTCCTAGGCTCATAGGCATGCCTGAGGAACCCTTGACCATACAAATGGATCAAAAAGAAATGAGGGGATGGATTCTAAAGATCCCTTCCTCTTTATTACAACTAAACTTCACCAACACACACACACAAAACAAAAGAGTATCCTGAAGTGGACTTGGGTACCCTGCACCATGAGACGCCACTATATTTCTGCAAACAATTGTTTGCAGTGTTTCATTTGGGATACGATGTTGACTAAATGGATTTACCTCCACATGCTAGTTAGGGTTGAGGGAGATATCAAGATAAGTGTAGATGACCCAATATACCACAACCCCCTAGTAAGAGGGCATTGGTGGGTCAAAACCTTTTGGTTCTTCCAAATGTTTTAGAGATGCACACTGGAGCTAGGTAGGTTGTAGCTGAGGACACACATTTAGATATCTATTCTAGCATTGCCACCATCGCGACTCAGGTTGATGAGTTGTCATCTAATTTTCTGGGTAGGTACATGATTCAATTACAGATGAGTGTAGGTGTATCACCTTCTAGTCCATTTTACGACCCTTACATTAGATTTGATCTTCCTACTATAGATGAGATAGGATGACTACCTAAGGATTGTGTGCACAAGATTAGCTCTATGTTAGTGAGTGATCTCCTAGCTACTTACTAGAGGATTTCTACATTGCATGGGATTGAGCCGCGTGATATGCCTACTCTAATTGGATGAGGACATTGTCATAGATCCTCCACAGGTAGAAGTCAAGGACATGGCTTAGATACAGAGGTAGGTACCTCTAGAAAGAGTGTGGATGATATTACATTACCTCCATAGCATACACAAGCTCCTACACATCAAACACAAGCTACGACCTCATGATTTCGTAGTGGATTCTCAAATTTTTTTATGGATAAGGCCATTGATCCTAATGTAGTACATCCTTTCACTCTTTTGAGTTATCCAACCTTGGATGTGCATTATAGTAGGTAAGAAACTTGATTTAATTTCAATTTATATAGATATATGTACATATAGTTCTATATTTAAATTTAAATTTAAATTTATTTAAACCTGGTACCACACATTACGATGGGTGCTACATATGGAGATTTAGAGGAGCCTGTTGATCTGATTCATTAGGATATAGAGGTACAAAATAATTTAAAAATTAAATTTTATAATTCATTTGTTGAGTTCTTAAATCTATAAATTTTAATTTAAGCTCAAGACATTATATATATATATATATATATATATATATATATATATATATATATATATATATATATATATATATATATATATATCTATCTATCTATGTGTGTGTGTGTGTGTCTATATAAATTTGTTAATAAATTTTTATATGAATTTACATTTACAGACTTAGGTCCAGTAGGATGAGGATCTGCACAGGCCCAGACATCTAGCACGTGATGGCAATCATCAATGTAGTCGATGTGTTCATAGATTTAGATCTATGACATTGATTTTGATCTAGAGTACACATGTACTAGAGAGTATTTATTCCTAGACATTTATGTTGATCTATATATATATAGACATTTACATTGATATATGTTACATTGATCTCTAGATATGTTTTACAACTTGATCTAGATATATTAATTGGACTATAGTTATCAGACTATGTGTTGTCATTTAGATAATTATTTGGTTGTTGTTCATTTTAAGCACCAAAATGAAAAGTGTAGATTCGATTATTAATTTTAACCTTTGTTTGTTTTAAGCCCAAATCAAAATGTTGAAGTGTTGTGTATACATGCAAGGTTCTTTTTAGTGCACCAAAAGAAAATGTATAAATTCTATTTTTTAGAATTTTAATTCACGATCCCACCAACCTATTCCTGCAATCTCGCAGTCCAAAAACAACATTCTTGTGAGCTGTACTGGTGATCCCACATCCCTGTTAGTACAAAAATTTAAAAAAGACAAATGAATGATATAATTGAATGCGATACCTATGGCCGTGATCCTGGAAGTTCAACACATGATCCTGCAGGTCTATAATGGGGTACATGGGAACATATTTTGAGGTTTTTCTGATAGATTTTAATTAATGCCTTACGACTTACAAATTTATCTTGTGATCTCGCACAGTCAAATCATGTTCTTGTGTTGAAAATTAGAAGTCCTATAGACTGTTAAAATAATTATTGGTGAACCCAAGAGAGAAAGAAAAGATAAAAGATATAAGTTTTCATGAGAAGGTGATCATGTTGACTCACGATCCTATACGCCTATACTTTTCTGCTTTGTAAAATATGAACATGGGAATGGTGGAAAAAATGTTATTGCTTCCCTCTCAAACCTGTAAAAAACTCAAAAAACCTTGCAGAGACAGTCAAACAACAAACAACGTTAGTTTTTGGTTTGTTTTGCAATGTAAAAAAAATTGAATAGAAAAAAAAACCCTAGAAGTGGGTCCCATTGAGTGTGCCAAAATGTAAGCAATAAAATGTAGTTGTTAGGAATATAAAGCAAGCCAAACATTGAACAACAAAGAATATTACTACCTTTAAGATTAGACCCACAAAATAGAAGCAAAAAAATACAAAATTGTGCAAATCTCTCTGTCCAAATAGCCCCAAATGTAGATGGATTTTTCCAAGATTGGATGTGTGCTCATAAATTTACTCAAGCTTCAAATGTGGAAGCAAAATCTGGCATTATGAGGTTATAATTGATTTTTTGGGCTCTCAAATGGGCATTATAAATTTTCATAAAAGGTGGATGATTTGTGAAGGAAAGAGGGTTCATTTTATAGGCAAGAGGAGAGGTGAATGAATGGTCAAGATGCAAATATGAGTAAGGTTCATGATGCATTTGAGAGACATCACATGAATTGTGCTCTCTCAAATCCCTCTCATTGTGACAAGTGTCACAATGGGAGAGGTTGGAAGGTGTGGGAGAATGCAACCATTTTGGGAGATGTGAGAGTGGACAAATGTGTAAGAGGGAGATGGAGTGTGTAAGGGATGTGTAAGATCATTTAAGGTTGACATGAAGTGAAGGAATTGGGGGATGTGAGGATGTGACATGAGGGTTGATTAGGTCTAGGTTAGGATTTCTTAATCCATGGATTATGATTGTACAAATATTTAGGGAGAGATTAGGATTGGATTAGGAGAAAAGCACAAGAATTAGGAGGATGTGATGCAAAGAGAGGGAATGAGTGGAGGTTTGGATTAGCTAATCATGGTCATTAAGAAGGATTAGTATGTGTGATTGGGTTGGGTTGAGTAAGAATTCAAGGTTAGGTTTGTTGGGATTGGTTAGGTTAGGGGTTAAAGTTAGAAGCCATGTGCTCAAACTGGATAAAATATTTTATTTAAATCCAAAATAGGAAGAAAATGAGTTTATGAATTAATTTAAATAGATGGATATATTTATTTAAATTAATAGAGGATGAGGGTTTTAATTAATTATCAGACTATGGGTTGTCATTTAGATAATTAATTAGACTATAGTTAATTAATTAAATTAATCAACTAGGGGATGACATAAATCAATTAAATAATTAATATTTAATTAATAAATGCCTCAGGAGAGAACTAAATAAGATTACCTAATTGTATAATTCAAATTTAGATGTCTATGAATATAATTATAAATATTTATAATTATAAAATATATAATATTATAATATATTATATATATTATATATTATATTATTATAATATTATAATATTATATATTAATATTATATAATATAATATAATATATAGTAATATTATACATATAATATTATAATATCTAATATATTCATAACTTATTAAATAATATACATTATGTTTATTTTTTAATTTTACTTATACATCCATATAAGATATTGGATATGTTTTTAATATTTGACATGCTTAGGTGTTTTCCATAGCCAAGTGTACTGACATCCAAGCCTGCTAAAATGTCAACACAGATTTTCATATTTTGTGTATGTGAAAAATATAATTTTTTCGTATTGTTGATATCGAATATATTTTTGATATCTGATGTGCTTAGTTATTTTCCATAGCCAAGTGTATTGACACCCAAGCCTACTAAAATGTTAACATGAATTTTTTTGTTTTTAGGCATACAAAGAATAATTTTTTTTCTCATTGCCACTTTTTCACCCCTCATGATCTTGCGCATACCCCCTTACACATGAAGATTGTATAACTTACGATCATCGTATATTTGTGACACTTGAATGTATCACAAGTCTTTCATTATGTGGTACCAAGTTGGAGTTATTTATATTCAACACCACAAACCCATGAGTCACTTGTAATCAAAATACCTATCACATCTAAGGAGAGGAAGCCATTATTAATATTATACAACTTTGAAAGAGATTCATCCAATTTCAATGCATGATAATCTACATACCATCTTTCTCTTTGGATCAATAACTCTCTACCTTTCTTAACATCATCTTTATATGTGATAGATGTTTTTCTTGTAAGTGATATATGGGCTTGTATGTTTGAACAAATAACTTTGACATCTTTATCGATATATCAATTTTTAAATATATTTTTTGCATGAAGATTATAAATTTTCCTTTGAGAAATAATGATATGATACTTTTCTTTATAGATATTTCCTTAACATACTATCAAGATTTTACCACATCAATATGTGTTTTTAAATGTTATTTTGCTATATTGTCTTCTTCTTTTTTAATATTTTGTAACGAGATTATGTTGTAATATTATTTTATTTTGTGGGTTCAATATCCAAAACAACTTCAACTTGAACATTAATATTTCCCTTATGGATCTCTTATTTAGGTTGGATTTTTTAAAATCCTTTCAGGTGATATTAATTTTGTTGTCTTATCTCATATTATTTTATTACACTGTAGGCGTTTCTCTATGAAAGGGTTCAAGCTGATTTTTTCATTCGACGGTTGAAACAACTACAGACAAAAATGACTACCATCAAAATGATCCTAGTCATTTGTTGTTTTCATAGAGTATTTTAGGTGAACATAGATATGAAGGGATGGAGCGGTCAATGCTAGTATCCTTCTTTGTCTTGTACAGGTGAAAGACCAGTAAAGGAAATCGAATCTATGCTTTCAAGATCTTTTCTTTTTTCTCTTTGAATCACCGAAGTTTTACGCATACAAATCAAAGAAAAGGTTTTTTTTGTGTTTTCTTTTCTTTTTATCTATATTTTTCATTGTGTTGCCAAATGCATTTGTGATTTTGTTTAAGGAAAAGAAGTAATAATCATCATCAGGGTAGGGTTTTGGATTATCTGATTTTGGGCGAGGATAGCTCGGTGGGTATGGTTGACAGGTTTAGGAGTATTTTGGCTCTAAGATCTCTTGTAGGGCCTATAGGGTTTTCACGATAATCCCTATCACAAATTTATTCTCTTCTTATCCATGGTAATTATTGCATTTCAGCAGACCATGGAAATTGGGTATTTTGTTAAATAATTTTAGCTCTATCTAATTTGTCCACAACTATTCAACAATTTCCATCTATTAGAATTTTGGGAGAAAGCAACATAGTAGGCAAGGCCAAGGAAACTATATTTGTTCTCAAGACTATAAATATTGCTCCTTGTTTCATTAATTCAGCCTTGATATTTGGTGTTAACCGGTCTTGTATTGCAGTGTTAAGGATAATCAAATTATTTATTTGTAAGAAAATAATATATCTCTTTTGGTTTTTGGTATGGACTATAGTGAAACCCTTCCGAGCCCTATAGGTCTATGTGAAATATCAAACTTGAGCACCATGACACTTTTCCAGCCCATTTTGTCACCAAGCCATCCAAAGAGCAGTTGTCCCACCAGAGTTCCGCATAGGGCTGCTATTAAGCGCTATAGCTACATTGGAAGGCAATGATCCTAGTTTTCCTAATGCTAGATCATAATAGTACAACTAGCCCAGAAGGTTTAGTTACCCTTCCTCCGGTAGAATAGAGATATTCAAGGTTTCCATCTCCACTTGGGTGCAGGTTTGAGCCACGCTAAATATGAGTGAATAGAGAGAACCCTTCTAGAATTCCACTCTTTGGCTTAGCTGCACCTCTTTCCCCAGCCTTGTAGTGTATGCTCCCTAAGGGACAATGAATAGCATGTCTCCTTTCTTATACCTAAATAATATTTATTCCATAGGCCCTTTGATATTCTAGAAGGGAAAAGATTTTAAACCAATGATCTTTGTTCCATTCATCAACAATTTTTTCTAAAGTACAATAGTTATCAGTGACATTATAATGTCTATCAATGTAAATTAGAAAATTATAGTAGATTTTCAAGAGAAGAAGAAACGGGTGTATAAGATTGCTTACCATTTTTTACGCAAGGGAAGATATAGGAGAGGGGCCAAAAGCTCACCCTAATTAACCAGATCCACCTTGCAGAACAACACATGGAAGCAACAACAACACAAGTGAGAGAGAGAGAATGAAGATTCACTTTCATATATTTGATTCAATAAATTCATATATGTCAGGCTGTAAGGCCTTCCTGGTTTAGGCCGAATATTACAATCAAGTATAGAAATCCTTGAACATGCGAGGGTCTGACAGAAATCCTCAATCTTCTAGCCTTTATCTTCTAACTGAACTCACCCTAAAACTCTAACCTAGCAACTACCTTTATACAAGAGACTACCGAATCAATTCAGCCTTTATATCCACCATTAATGGAAGGAATGACCAGATCTAGGTCCACATGCTTCCCAATGATCGATACCAGTATTAAATATGTAACCAAAATTAATTGCACAAGCCAGCCTCAAAAGAAATCCAAAAGAAACAACTCAGTACAATCAAGGATAACTAAGCGCTAGACAAGCATCACTGAGTGCTAGGGAATTAACCAAGTGCTAGAGAGATAACCAACTGAACCCAGTAAACAAAGGAAACCCGAGCAACACTGAACCAACTCGGTTAAAGAAGGAACTGAGCAACACAAAATATTCAAACATCTTTTTGGTGACATGGGATTGCTAGGGACCCGAGATGCTCCCGCATCAGGCACCTAGGGTTATTTGAAATGATTCTCTAAATCATGAGGCCTATACAACCCAAGCTAAATCTAACTCAGATTGTGAAATCCATGATCTATCTTTAACTGGTCTATTTTTCCACTTAGCCAAATATTCCATGTACTATTTTCCTCTTGTACTCCTGCCAATTCTTTGCTCCAAAATTTGCTCAACTTCTTCTATCTACTTTTTGGGATAATCCATTGGTACTATCATGTCTTCATCAGGCTCATGGTACTCATACAAATCAGAAATGTTGAATATAGGTGAAATATCCATGTCATTAGGTAACTCAATCTCAAAAGAATTTCCACTATCAAATCTTCTTAGTATCTTACAAGGACCAAACTTCTTTATTTTCAGCTTCCCATATGTTCCAACAGGAAATCTACCTTTCTTCAAATGAACCATTACTTCATCACCAACATCAAAAGTCTTCTGTCTCCTTGATCTATCAGCTCTATCTTTGTATTTATGATTAATTTTCTCCAATGTATGTTTCACATCTTCATGCAATGTCTTCATGTACTTAGCAAATTTTACTCCTTCAACACTTCTCTTTTCATCAGCAATGTCTCTCAAATCTAATATACCTCTCAGTTGTATGCCATTTACAATCTCAAAAGGTGTTTTTATTGTACTCCTATTTATTGAATTATTATATGAAAAATCTATTTGTGCCAACATAAAATCCCAATTACTCGGTGTCTCTCCAACTAAACATTTCAAAAGATTACCCAAGATTCTATTTACAACCTCTCTTTGTCCATCAGTATGTGGGTGTACTATAGAACTATATTTCAACTCGGTACCCAAATTTCGCTAAAGGGTCTTCCAAAAGTATCCAACAAATTTACTATCTCGGTCAGAGATAATGCTCCTCAGTAACCCATGCAATCTAACAATCTCCTTAAAGAAAAGATCTACTATATGTACTGCATCTGATGTCTTCTTATAAGGTATAAAATGTTCCATCTTAGAAAATCTATCTACCACAACAAATATAGAATCATTACCTCTTACTGTCTTTGGTAAGACAAGAAAAAAATCCATACTGATATCAATCCAAGGTTTCTCAGGTACAAAAATTGGTACATACACTCTAGTATTCTAACTTGCTCCTTTTGCAACTTGACAAACTCTACAACTTTTCACAAATTTCTAAACATCCTTATACAACTATGGCCAAAAGTATTTATCTTTCGGAAAATTAAATGTCTTGTCAATGACAAAATGTCTAGCTAAATCACTACTATGTTTCCCCTTTATCAAATTAGTTATCATTGATCCTCTTGTTATACATAACTAAATTCCTTTAAACAAGATACCTTCCTAAATGAAATAGTCTTCCCATTTTGTACTTAGTTGGTCTTGTATAGATGCTCTGCACTTTCTCCATGGCTCATAAAAATTAGGATCAAACTCATACAAATCTTTCATGTCATCAAAACCAAGAAATTCAATTTTCATTTCTATCATCAAAGATCATCTTCTACTCAATGCATCAACAACTCAATTAGTGACTCCACTTTTATGCTTTATCACAAATGTATAACTCTGCAAATACTCAACCCATTTCATATGTCTCTGATTCAACTTATTCTTACTACCCAAATATTGTAAATCTTTATGATTAGTATACAACACAAATTCACTCAGTATCAAATAATTTCTCCATTTCTTCAGGGCTTAAACAATAGCATAGAATTCTTGATTGAATACACAAAATATATTCTTCTAGCATCATTCAACTTTTCACTAAAGAAAGCAATAGGTTTACCTTGTTGACTCAACACATCTCCTATAGCACTACCACTTGCATCACATTCAACTTGAAATACTTTATTAAAATAAGGTAAAGCCAAAATAGGTAATTTAGCAACTTTCTGCTTCAAAGCCTCAAAACTCTTATTAGCTCCATGTGTCCACTTGAATTATTTCTTGTCTCCTCTCATTGTCTCAGTCATAGCATTACAAATAGTACTAAAATTTCTACTGAACTTCCAGTAAAAACTTTCCAATCCATGAAATGATCTTACCTCACTAGCATTCTCAGGTGTAGGCCAATTCAAAATAGCTTCAACCTTTTGAGGATCCATCCTCAAACTATCAGCTGAAATTACAAATCCCAAATACACAATTTCCTCTTTCATGAAGGAACACTTTTTTTAGATTAATCAACAACTTTTCATCTTTCAATCTCTACAATACTTGTTTAACATGAAACAAATGTTCTTCTCTAGTCTTACTGAATATCAGAATGTCATCAAGGTACATGATCACAAATTTACCCAATAATTTCTTCAAAACTTCATTCATCAACCTCATAAAAGTACTCAGTGCATTAGTTAAACCAAAAGGCATAACCAACCACTTATACAAACCTTCTCTTGTCTTAAAATCAGTCTTCCACTCATCACCTTCTCTAATTTAGATCTGATGATATGCACTTTTCAAATCAATCTTGGTAAAATATTTTTCTCGAGTCAAACTATCCATTATGTCATCCATTCATGGTATAGGAAACCTATATTTCACTGTTATCTTGTTGATTTCTCTAGAATCAGTGCACATTCTCCATTCTCCATTCTTCTAGGTGCCAATACAACAAGTACTGCATAAGGACTCAAAATTTCTTTAATCAAATAGAAATTCTTGAATTTGTCAATTCAATTCCCAATTCTCGGTAGGTGTCAATTGATGAGGTTCCTTATTCGGTAAACTAGCTCCTGGAATTAGATCCATGAAATGATCAATGCTTCTTTTTGGTGGCAAACTATTAGGTACATTATCAAAAAATATATCTTTATACTTGGTGAGTATCTTATCAATCTCCTTAGTGATGCTATCCTCTATTTTCTTACTCATTTTGTTAGAAATTATAGAAAAACATACATCATTCTTCTTAAAATCCCTAAAAAAATTTCTTCCTTCTGTCAGAAAAACTTTCACATATGTACAAACACTATTAATAGGTTTTTCAATCAAAGGTAACAAGATTTTCTTTCTCCCATTAGTCCAAATAGTATATTTATGCAATCTCCCATCATATATAGTATGTATATCATACTGCCAAGGCCTACCCAAAAAAATATGACAACAATCCATAGGCATGATATCACATAACACCTTATCATAGTACTTTCAAATTTTCAAGTTCACATAACATTGTTCACTTACCAAGAGTGTATGCTCATCCTTAATCCATGAGATTTGATAGGGCTTTGGCTATTTCAACCTTTCCAATTGCAACTTTGTAACCAAGTCCTCAGATGCCAAGTTATCCGAGCTTCCACTATCAATGATTACCTTCCAAACATCATCAAAAAATCTACATCTAGTTTTGAACAAAATTTTCCTTACCGGATCTTCCTTTTTACCTTCACTCCAAAGTGGTGTCCTGACCATCAAGTTCTTTTCCAATTCTGGTTCATTCGGTGAGTCTTCTTGCACCAAAAATTTCTACTATAGCCAACCTTCTTACTTGCATGTTTACATTCAAATTATTTTTGTCCTTCTTCTCCATAATTATAACAAGTTCCTCACAAACCACTTTTGTTATACCCACCTTGGTGACTACTGCCTCTTCCTTTAGCAGAAATTTCACCTTTCCACTCAGTCTCGCCTTTATCCAAATTTGTCTTTTCAGGTTCATATCTACTTTCTTCACCATAGGATCTAACTCTTCCTCTATAAAATCTACCTCATCTACCTCTTTGTCTTTGCTCATGTTTCTTATTCAATTTCTCCTCATCTTTCAAGGCAAACTGATAGGCTTCTTAAAGGCTTTCTAACTTAACCATGCTGATTTCTTCCTAGATAGAAACTCTTAATCCATTTAAATACCTACCAATTATTTCCACATCATATTCATCATGTCCAGATCTGATATCTAATCTATAAAATTCCTCAATATAATCTTTTACTGAGCTATCTTTTTGCCTCAAACTTTGCATTCTCCTAACTAGGTTAATCTAATAATCACAAGGTAAGAACTTTCCTTTCAATTTGTTCACCATTTTATTCCATATCTTAATTTTTTCTTTGCCTTTCCTTTTTCTATCGAATTGTAGATGCTCCTACCATAAGTATGCATGACTCTTCAACTTTGTGCTTGCCATTTTCACCTTCTTTTCCTCAGGGACATTTTCATACTCAAAATACTTTTCCATCTCTATGATCTAGTCCATCAATTCATTAGAATTCAATTTTCCACTGTACTCAGGAGGATCAAAATGTGGTGTAGACTTCAAATTTTCCAAGGCTTTCAACAATCTTTCCTCACCCTAATCCATCATAGGTCCAGGTTCTACATTAACTTATTCTTCCTCAATTTCATCATCACTAACATCCTTAAGATGTCTTCCTCTGCACTGGGTTGTCTCATCTGTACATACTAAATAGTGCACTTCTCTAAGTCATTACATCCAAGGGACTCTATGGATTGTAAACCTTGAGAAATTGACCTAGAGCTCCCTAAGCATGGAGTCACGAGGATAGTTTGAATATTGCTCTCAACTAGAGCTAGTTAAGCCTATAACCTTGCTAGTAAACCACACAATGGGAGATTCAAATGAAGACAAGGGTAAGAATGCCAATATCCCCAAGAATCAATATGAATGCAATGCAAATGCTATTCTAGAAATGAAGGTGCAAGCTAAGCTATGGAAATGAAAGTACAAGTATTACCAAGCCTTCCTAGTTAAGCTATGTGAGATAATCTAGAGCATAAAAGAAACTAAGCTAAATGTCATGAAAGCTAAGCTAAGAAGGTAAAAATGAAACTAGAATGCAAGAATGATCTCAAAAATCTCCAAAGTCTTCAAGAATTCCTATAGCATAAAGTTAGTATTCAAAGTTGGATCTTAAAATGAGAAACAACGGATGATGAAGATTAAGAGGCAAAAGATTTAATCAAGGGTGGGGCTTGAAAGAGGAGCAATCCATGTACACAAATCTCCTCCAATGAAAAAATAAGAGTTGACTTTTGTGTCCATATGAGACAAAAAGTGCTTTTTCCCTTCTTATAAAATAAGAATAATGCTTTATTTGTGCAACTTAGGATAAGAGAAAAAGTGGGGACTTTTTATTTAATAAAAGGGGAGGAAATTCTTTTTAATTAAATAAAGACTTGGGATAAAATGGTTAGCCCATAGAAAATAATCAAATAAATGATAAAACTAGGATTTGATCAAGGAAATTGATATAATTTGAAAAATGTTGATTTTTGAAAATATTGATTTAGGGATTTGATAAATTGCAAGAATGGGGCCCAAAGTCTAGGCGACCATTTTAGGGTGCATACATTTTTCCCTCTTTGACTAATGTGAGGTCAATTTTGGATCACATGCAGTCAAATAATGGAATTGAAGTGTGAGATCGATTTGGGATCCCAAAACAACCTAGATGTTTGTTCAACGGATGGGAACACATCAGGACAAGCGTAAGCTAATAAAAAAAGACAAGGCCAACATACCTATAAAATAGGAGATTGTCAAGTCTCAAATAGGAGATAAGAATCTCAAGCTGAGCTAATTGATAAGGTTGAATCAAGATTGAAGTTTGATAGGTACTGGCCCCTCATGATTGAAATCAAAATGAGATAGAGGAGAAACAGTAAATTGAATCAAATCACTAGGGATAAAGTTCTTGATGTAAGATAAAAAGATATAAGGATCACAGAACTAAGGAATATCATTAAGCATGAAAGTTTATGCCCCAAGGCTGAATTAGAAAAAAAGAAGTGGGGTGAAAGTGAATGGAAGATAGAAGTTGGAAGAGGTGGAAAGAAATGAAGAGAAGAAAGATAATTTGCCTCAAGAAAGAGAATGCCCTGAAATCAATCAACTGTTTAAGATAGAAAATTTTGATTGAGATCGTGAAAGAAAATAAGGAAATAAAAAAATGTGATCACAGTTGATTAGAGGTCCAAAAGATGAAGGAAAACTCTCTCAAACTCATAATGCAACCTAAAAATGCAAATTAACATGAAGACTAAATATGCAAGCTACATGAAAAATGGTTTACTTGGAAGGTCACAAAGCCATTAGACTCTAATAATCATCATCGAGCTTTATTGGTAGCATCGCAAGATCATACAATACGCACTAGCATAACTATGTGTATATGAATATGATCTATATCAGATAGAAATGTGGAAATCCCACTTAGGCATCAAAGACATGTAGGTCAAGATGAATAGAAGCTGTGAGGTTCCCTAAGTTTGATATAGCAAGATTATGCTCGCATCCAGACACAAGAAAGTCAAGATGAATAAAAGCATGCACTTGCAGAAAAATAGTCAAGGATAATACCTTGTAGATCCTAAGTGTCAAGTGGAAGAAGCATAAATGCTCATGACAAATAGGACCAACAAAATATACCCACAAGTAGAAAAAGCAATAAAACATGTTCTTATGGCCCCAGTCTTCTAGCTTAGCATCATTGAAAACTATTAGGGAGAGAACACTCATCAAAGAAATCATCATAGACAGCACACAAACAAATAAAGTCAAAACAAGTCTTAGTGAGTCAAATGTTTAAGTGCCTGTGTGTAGTTCATAGAGTCAAACTTTGGGTATCGCATCTGCGAGTGAGAAACATCACATCATTCTAGACTATGGGTAGGACATCTAATAAGTGTTAAGAAACACTTGACGCTAGGGGAGTGTTGTGTTGGAGCTTTCTCTTATAGGACCAAACTTGAATCAATAGGTGGGCTTGATTCTCAAACTAGGCACTCAAGTTTGACAAGAAAATAGTCCAATTGATGAGGATAAAGAACATTCTCCTTCTTCTTTGAGCTCCACATCACTCAGGTGGGTATTGCCCTATCTGTACACTCAAAACACCTTAATAATAACAATAGGCCTGCAGATAGATTATTATGGAATAATCTTCAAACCCCTTCAGGTAACTTGTACCCCAATGAAGCCAATTCACATGCAATAGCCTTACTTGCATAGAATGAGTCTGAAGACTAGAGAGGAACTCCTACTACCACTACCAACATGAAAGGGGAAGGTATTTGATTTGAATGATTGATGTTGGGTTGAAGAGACCCTTGAGATACACTAAGTCTCTCATAGACCAGTGCCTTGTCCAATGGACCAAAAAGTCAAATACCCTATTGCAATAGACAGCTATGAAACGAGAAGACAATGTACTCAATGTGTTGATGCCTAACATCAATCACACACCATAACCAAACCTCACTTTAACAACCCACCTGTGTATTCAAGTATGTTATTACCCATCCAAAGGATTTTAACCCTCCCCTTAGAGGAGACCTATAAATAGATAATACATTAACCAGCATCCACTGGAAGATAAGCATGACATATCTTTGACACCTCAGCTCATACATACATGAAAACTAATCTTAAACCAGTTATCTCTGCGAAGACAACTCCACTTGCAACCACATAGGCAATGCAAACAAAAAAATCAAACACCCTTGATGTATGATTAATGAATTCAAGATTCAAATGGAGACAGTTTGGTAATAGTAAGAATATACTGAATCCTCATACATAAGACAAATCAATTACAACATGTATCATATTCCTTGAACCAACAAAGAAAGAACACCCTATATGCAGAGAAGTAGAGAAAATCTACAGGAAAAGGACCCTTCATGGAACCAGTTCTCCTCCAAATTTTTGCAGAAGAAGGATCGCTTTCAAAATAAAAAATTCAACCATATATACCACTAGCTACCTTGGAATCCCAAAAGAATTTAGGATGCAACAAGCTTCAGACAGCTAGGGTTAGGGTTTCAACAACTACACCAATCCCAATTACAACAAAAAATCAAAAATCTCAGAGGGAAAACCAAGAACAGGTCTGTCAAATGAAGGATGATCTTCATGAATGAGAAAGAAATCTGAGAAGTATAGCAAAATCATCAACTCATTAATTTGACCACTTCACCTATAACATGCCTCAAGCCATTCCCTATTCATTTCTTGATGGTACAGACCCCCCTACAAATGGTCATCACACCCTGGACCACACTGCAATGACAAACAAATTATCTCTTACCAGCTCCAATTGCTTCTGCATTGAATTTCAGTCCTTTCTATCGCTAAAAACCCTCAGGAAATTCAAATTTGAATTTAAACAGTCACATTCATGGCACCTGCAACACATCAGCGGTCAATATTCAAACTAAGATCAACTTTAAGTCATGACCATCGGATCCTTCCCTTTCACTGGTCCTTTTGTCTTTAACTCACCCAGACACCTTGGGTTAACTTCTAGTGACATGCAACAAAGTGTTTCCTATCCGTGAGATAAAAAATTAACTCACCGCTTAACCCCGCGAACTAGTGAACAAAGGAAATGAACTTAACCTTGGTCCTTATTTAGCGAACTGGTGACAAAAGGCTTTCACCAGTTCGCAGAGCATTTTTTACCTTCGCCAATATATTTAGCGATTATGTGACCTTCCTTCACCAAATCGTCAAACCATTTAGAACACTGCCAAATCATTGCGCGACTAAGCGAACCACTTTGAACCTTTGTCAGACCGCTAAGAAATTTTTCAGAACCTCCAAACCATTAGACCCCACTTGGGCCCGCCTTATGCCACTTGTCACTACATCATTCACTGTCGCTGCTCAGTCATCTTTGATAGAGGACCCACTAGCCTAAGTCTTTGAAAATGGATGGTGCGCGTAAGATCTCATGGCTCTGACGCAACCCATGAGAACTTACGCCAACCATAGATTTTATCCCCATCACTAATCTTCCGATAATGACCCCACCTTGCTAATTTCCCACATCAACTAATAGAATTTGAACAACTCTGCACCACCTAGCAATTGGTCCCACTGCACCATTATCCTCTCCTCCAATGAAAATTGCTCACATCAACTCCAAATGTTAGAGGACCCACCTATGTCAGTCACCTGAGGAAAAGTAAAATCAACGGTTGTCTAAAGATCTCATGTGTCTGACACATTCCTTAAGAACTTACACTCGTCATCAATTTCCTATAGATGTCAAGAGCCTCTAACAAGTTGAAAACTCAGGTCCCACTGACAAGCACCAAGGCATTACCTCGTGGACCAATAAGAGACCACCAACTATGAATACATGTCATTATGGACCCATAGTTTAATCCTCTAGGAGATCGGATGACTATCGTTAAGGTGTGATGTTAAAACCCGCACATCTTTCCTCAATGGTATAGCAAAAATCATAGATCTTTCTTGAACCTTAGCCAGTCGTAGAGCCAGAAGATATCAGGCCCACCTGACAAGTAACCAACTCACCATCCCCATTAACCAATGGGAAGATGCCAAATCAACATAGTTGGTAGTGGACCCACTGACAACCCTTGGTTAGATGCCAAATCAATAGACATTGCATGATCTGATAGGGGAGGAATATTCTTTGCACTCTTATGCCAGCCACAAGATCAAAAAGAGACTGAGATGCTGGGTCCCGCTGGAACTTCATCAACCTCTATCAAATCATAAGCTACCACCTGTATTATTATCTGACGACCGGTCCACATGTATCACTTCAATGAAAAGGGCCTACCATTTCATGATTCAACAACTGAAGGAAAACAAGCCACTTCGTCAGGTCACATAATATTTGACGGTAACCACCAGACTTTAAGATATTAAGCGAACACATAGTCACGTAATCGCAAAAAGGAAATGTTAACCACCAGGGACTAAGCGATCATGCGACTGACAAAGAGATGAAATGTGCACATACATTATATGATCACTTAAGTGGCCCAAAATGTAATGGAGAATTAGAATGAGGCCAAGGCATTACAAATGGTTTTCCGTACCAATGGCTATATTTTCAAAAATTTGAACCAAGGGTTTAAGGCAGAGACCTAAAAAATGACTGTAGAGACCAGAAGAAAAGGGCTAAGGCCATGAAATTTTTTCTAGGTGCTAACAGTGGCTCTAGTTGGGGATGCATGTCTTATGCAGGCATGGTAAGAATTTAGATCTCTAGGAAAAGCATACCACCTACTAGAAGAAGGGCATAGAGACCTCAAAAAAATAGGGAACACACCAGGGAAAATAGAAAGGGAAACTATATACAAAGTGTACACATTTTTTTATAAAGAGCCTAAAACCTCAAAACTTGAACCAATCTTTGCCCCTGTCAAAAATCTAGTTTTCATTTCTTTCTTCTTGAGGTAAATTGGATACTTTATTCCCATTTGTTTCACCAGGCATATCAATACTTTCAATCAGCCCATAAGGTAAAACAAAATAATTATCTTCACCTTCATAGTGCATGTAAAAACTTGAAGCATTTTCATCATCTTGGTCACTATGAAAGTAAAACTCAGCATTCTCATGAACACAGTCATCAAACTGAAACTGATCTTTATCTACTAATTCATCTATGCCATCAATCTGAAATGCAAAAGTCACATACTTTATTTGATAAAAGTCTTCATTCCTACCTTGACTATGTATATCCTCAGGTGTAGCTAGTTGGAGTTCAAAAGAATAATCACATTTGTACTTACACATGTCATCATCATCAAATTCTGTAAAATTTGAGACCTCCATGTGTTCTTCAAACAATGGGTTGATAATTCCATGTAATACTCCTTATTGCACATTATGACAGAGAATGGGCTGATCATCATCATAGTCCTCATCATATAAAGTATTAGAAAACACTTTAAACTCACTTCCCATTTCATATCCATGGAGATTCTTAGCACACAAAGATAAATCAGAACTATATGAAGATTCACAGTCAATATCATCTACCAAGCATATAGTGTCCACAATTGCATCTTCTTCATATTCTTGTTTAGGAAAACCATCATATAAAAACCATGGTTCACTCCCAAACTTTCTATTATATGCGGCAACCTCATCATCCAATGTAGGACCATTAGATAACCCTTTACTCAAATCTTCATGTTCATCCTCACTGATATCACATTGAATTACCATTTCTTTATCTTCAAACTTTGAGGACAAAAAACTCCCAACATCCTCATACTCAAGCTGATTTGTGCAATGTACAAATTGAGATGCACTTTCATTTTCAAATTCAAAAAATGAAAACATAGCTTCACTGATAAAGGAGTGTTCACTTCCATCATTACTTTCTTCCTCCCATGTTGCATCTGACTCATATGAAGACACCTCAACATCACTGCCTTCATCACTCCCACTTGAGTAACCACTTTCAGCACTATGTTCCTCAAACTATGACTGATATGCCTATGAATCATATTCCTCATCTTGTGTGGCAACTTCAAACTCCTCGGTAGAGACACAACTTTCGGCCTCTTCATTTGTATGATATTGAGATATAGAAGCAACAACCTCATGTCTAGGAACAATAGCAAAATCATGCTTATAATCAAAATTACAAGAATTAACTATAGTAGCTAACTCACAACTTAAAACACCATCACACTACTCAATTCTACCAAGGTCTGGAATATGTCTTAATGTTGCAGCATCCTGAACACATGTCTTATCAGTAGTAAAAGACTCAACAACATTTATACACATATCTTGATTTGACATTTCAACTTGATTACAAACTACAGCAGGGGTGTTGATACACTGATTTGGAGTTGTGGTATCAACACCATAGTCTTCTTTTCTTTTGTATTCATTATACCAGCACACACTCATGGAAAAATGACCTCTAGTCAATCCATATTTCAAATTGTTTTCAATGTCCATCGCAATTATAAATGCCTGATATAATGACCTAGGTTCTTTATCCCTCAGCAAGTAGTTCATTTTCTTACCAAATGCATCAAAGTAGACATTCATACATACTTGATCATTGGGTCTATAACTCTCAGGGATATCATTTAGTACTTTTGCAAATCTGATATTGAAATGAGGAACAAGTTCATCATTCTCAATATGAATCTTTAAAAACTTATCATAGGAATAAGATATGCTTACCCTTTCTCCAAATTGCTCCATGAAGGCCGAATGCATCTCACTCCAAGATGAGATAGAACATGCTAGTAGAAAAGAGAACCAGTCTCTAGCATCACCCTCTAAAGTTTGAACAAATAATTTCATCCATAGGTCTTCATGGTAAACATCAAAATCACACATTACATCAACAAAGCATTGAACATGTTTTCTTGATGACTGATGCTGGTCCATATTATATTTTAGTAAATATCTCTTGATTTTGTCAGGGATCTTATTAGGGAACCTGGGTATGCCATTATAACAAAATGGCACATATCCTTTGACAAAAGAAACTCTATGAACATCCATCACTAGCTGGAGCCTTTGCACATCCACTTGAAAATCTTCAAGACCAATGACAAGAAATCTATACTTGAAACTAATCTTCTTTTGTCACTGAACCCTTCCTACATACTTCATATCTTATTCCTTTTCTTAGTGCTTGATCACTTAATAAGGAAATGTTTCTAAACATGAAAGCATGATACCTAGAAGTTCTGTAGCAGAAAAACTTTGTTGACTGGAAGGCAAGGCAAAACTAGAGCTCATCTTGAAACTCCATTAGGTTCTTTGCTATGTAGAGTCACCACCTCCTTGAAGAGGAAAAATAATTCACCTTTTGTGTCTTCTTCCGATCAACCAAGAACTTCACAAGACCTCACTGTTTATCAGAAACTGCACTGACCAAATAGAGAACCTCAGAGCCACCACTCAACACTTATTGAGAAGATATTAGCAAATGCTTTATTTTTGTATCTGACTCTTTGATCATTTAATCAGACTTTGGGATAGTTCAGTAGAGCAAGGAATTGGACAACTTAAACTTGTTGTCATTTATCATTTCCCTAGTAGAGTCACTAATTTGTTGGAGCTTTCTCTTGTAGGACCAAACTTGAATCAATAGTTGGGCTTGATTCTCAAACTAGGCACTCAAGTTTGACAAGAAAACAGTCCAATTGATAAGTATAAAGAACATCCTCCTTCTTCTTTGAGCTCCACATCACTCAGGCGGGTATTGCCTTATCTACACACTCAAAACACCTTAATAATAACAATAGGCCTGCAGATAGATTATTGTGGAATAATCTTCAAACCCCTTCAGGTAACTTGTACCCCAATGAAGCCAATTCACATGCAATAGCCCTACTTGCATAGAATGAGTCTAAAGACTAGAGAGGACCTCCTACTACCACTACCAACATGAAAGGGAAAGGTATTTGATTTGAATGATTAATGTTGGGTTGAAGAGACCTCTGAGATACACTAAGTCTCTCATAGACCAGTGCCTTGTCCAATGGGGCACAAAGTTAAATACCCTATTGCAATAGACAACTATGAAACAATAAGACAATGTACTCAATGTGTTGATGCCTAACATCAATCACACACCATAACCAAACCTCGCTTTAACAACCCACTTGTGTATTCAAGTATGTTATTACCCATCCAAAGGATTTTAACCCTCCCCTTAGAGGAGACCTATAAATAGATAATACATTAACCAACATCCACTAGAAGACAAGCATGACATATCTTTGATACCTCAGCTCATACATACATAAAAATTAATCTTAAACCAGTTATTTCTACGAAGACAACTCCACTTGCAAACACATAGGCAATGCAAATAGAAAAATCAAACACCCTTGATATATGATTAATGAATTCAAGATTCAAATGGAGACAGTTTGGTAACAGTAAGAATATACTGAATCCTCATACATAAGACAAATCAATTACAACATGTAACATATTCCCTGAACCAACAAAGGAAGAAAGAACACCCTATATGCAGAGAAGTAGAGAAAATCTACACGAAAAGGACCCTTCATGGAACCAGTTCTCCTCCAAATTTTTGCGGAAGAAGGAACACTTTCAAAATTAGAAATTCAACCATATATACCACTAGCTGCCTTGGAATCCCAAAAGAATTTAGGATGCAATAAGCTTCAGATAGCTAGGGTTAGGGTTTCAACAACTACACCAACCCCAATTAAAACAAAATTTCAAAATTCTTAGAGGGAAAACCAAGAACAGGTCTATCAAATCAAGGATGATCTTCATGAATGAGAAAAAAATCTGAGAAGTACAAGAAAATCATCAATTCACCATGCTCATTAATCTGACCACTTCACCTGCAACACACCTCAAGCCATTCCTTGTTCATTTCTGAATGGTACAGACCCCCCTGCAAATGGTCATCACACCCTGGACCACACTGCAACGGCAAACAAATCATCTCTTACCAGCTCCAATCACTTCTGCATTGAATTTCAATCCTTTCTATCACTAGAAACCCTCAGGAAATTCAAATTTGAATTTAAACGGTCACATTCATGGTTCCTGCAACACATCAGTGGTTAATATTCAAACTGAGATCAACTTTAAGTCATGACCGTTAGATCCTTCCCTTTCGTGGGTCCTTTTGTCTTTAACTCACCCAGACACCTCAGGTTAACTTCTAGTGACATGCGACAAAGCCTTTCCTATTTGCGAGATAAAATCTTAACTCACCACTTAACCCCGCGAACTAGAGAACAAAGGAAATGAACTTAACCTTTGTCCTTATTTAGCAAACTGGCTGTAAAAGGCCTTCGCTAGTTCGTACAACATTTTTTACCTCTGCCAATATATTTAGCGATTACACAACCTTCCTTTGCCAAATCACCAGACCATTTAGAACACTGCCAAATCATTGCATGACTAAGAGAACCACTTTGAACCTTTTTAGAGCCGCTAAGAAATTTTTCAGAACCTCCAAACCATTAGACCCCACCTGGGCCCGCTTTATGCCACTTGTCACTACATCATTCGTTGTCACTTCTCGGTCATCTTTGATAGAGGATCCACCTGCCTAAGCCTTTGAAAATGGATGGCGAGTGTAAGATCTCATGGCTCTGACACAACCCATGAGAACTTACGCCAACCGTAGATTTTGTCCCCGTCACTGACCTTTTGACAATGACCCCACCTTGCTGATTTCCCACATCGACCAATAGAATTTGAACAACTCTGCACCACTTGGCAATTGGTCCCACTACACCGTCATCCTCTCCTCCAATGAAAATCATTCACGTCAGCTCCAAATGTTAGAGGACCCACCTATGTCAGTCGCCTGAGGAAAAGTAAAATCAATGGTTTCTGAATATCTCATGTGTCTCATACATTCTTTAAGAAGTTATGCCCATCGTCGATTTCCTGCAAATGTCAGGACCCTCTGACAAGCCAAAAACTCAAGTCCCACTGAAAAGTACCGAGTCATTACCTCGTGGACCAATAAGAGACTGCTAACTGTGAATACATGTCATTATGGACCCACAGTTTAATCCTCTAGGAGATCAGATGGTTGTCATTAAGGTGTGATGTTAAAACCCACACATCTTTCCTCAGCGGTATAGCGACGATCATAGATCTTACTCGAACCTTAGCTGGTAGTAGAGCTAGAAGATATCAGGCCCACCTAACAAGTAGCCAACTCACCTTCCCCATTAACCAATGGGAAGATGCCAAATCAACACAGTTGGTAGTGGACCCACTGAAAACCCTTGGTTAGATGCCAAATCAACAGATGTCGCATGATCTGATAGGGGAGGAATATTCTTTACGCTCTCATGCCAGCTGCAAGATCAAAAGGAGATTGAGATGTCGAGTCCCATTGGCACTTCATCAACCTCTATCAAATCATAAGTTTCCACCTGTATTATTATCTGACGACCGGTCCACATGTAACACTTCAATGAAAAGGGCCTACCATTTCATGATTCAATGACTAAAGGAAAACAAGCCACTTCACCAGGTTGCATAATATTTGACAGTAACCAGCAGACTTTAAGATATTAACTGAACACACAGTTGTGTAATTGCAAAAAAGAAATGTTAACCGCTAGGGACTAAGCAATCATGTAACTGATGAAGAGATGAAATTTTCACATGCGTTATATGATCACTTAAGTGGCCCAAAAGGTAATGAAGAATTAGAATGAGGCCAAGGCATTACAAAGGGTTTTCCCTACCAATGACTATATTTTCAAAAATTTGAACCAAGGGTTTAAGGCAGAGACCTGAAAAATGATTGCAAAGACCAGAAGAAAAGGGCTAAGCCTATGAAATTTTTTCTAGGTGCTAACATGTTGAAAAACATAGTTGGGTAAGTGTGACTATTTTTTGGGATTTTGAATTTTTTTAGTTTTTTGGTATTTTTGAAATATATAATTTTTTTAGAGATACATCAAAGCACCTATTGCTAGGTTTTCACTAAGATGATCAATTTTTCAGGACATTTTCTAATTTTCAAAATTTTTGACAATATGTCATTTGTTTGAATTTTTTCAAGATCAATAAGGTATATAAAAAGAATGCCCCCAGATAGAATGGGCATCAAACTCTCAAGCAAGATCACATCATGTAGTTGCAATGTCTAGGAAGGTGGAGGACAAGAGGGATTAGCAAGTTGGTGGAAGAGATGGAAGATAAGAGAATGAAGGAGAATGAATGGAAGAAATCCTCAAGAGTACCCAAGCTAGAGAAAAATTGTCATGTAAAGCATATTTGAACAAGCAATGAAAGGCCAGCACAGGACAAGTCATGTAATGCAAAAAGAAGGAAAGGATGCAGTCCAAAGGAGTAGACATGTCAAGAGGCTTCATAGCATCATCTTTTACTCTTTTTTATTAGATCAAGACAAAAGGGAAAAAGGATAGAGAAAGGTTAGAATGAATGGAGGAAAATAGTTATGAAGGCTACACATGAAAGGAATGAAAGCAAGATCATCAGAAGATAGCTCACAAGATAGCCAAATGTTCGTGTATAGGCCAACATTGCCAAGATCAAAGAGAGAAGATGGAATGGATGAAATATGTAGAAGAACTACGCATGATACTTGATTGCCAAGTTTTCATCATGATACTTATCCAAGGTGTGACAAGGGAGTGCTTTTCACCATAGGAAGAATTTATTTCTCTTTACTTTTTCTACGAAGGCACCTGTTTCTAGGTTTCCACCAAGGCACATTTTTTTTTGGGGGGGGGGTTTTTTTGGAAGAAGGCAAAATTTTTAGATAATGCTCCTTGAAAGGATAAATCATGATATGCCAAGGATTCAAAATGATATGCTCAAAGATGCTCACAGGGAAAGGGAGATGGAAGAGAAAAATGGAGGATAAGGTTTTATGTAAAGCGAGTGAGGTTGGAAGATAAGAGAAATAGGCAAATGAGGAAAAATGATAGAAGGTATAAGGATAATGAATGGAAGGATTGTGAAAGGGTAGATGGAAAGGAAGGTAAGATCGACATCAACACACACCTTGAAGGGTGGCAAGAGGTTGGAGGGAACATGAATGAAGGAATATGGTGAATGTTTAGCAGAGGTTGCGGTTTAGGCACATGGAATGGAAGAATATTTTTGGAAAAAGATGAAGTGGAAGCCTTTGGAAGCTTGAATGTCAACTTCACTTTTTTTTCAATATTAGACTCTTTCAAGAGAGACTTTGGAATCCATATAGCCTTAGGCTTTTCATTTCTTTTTGATGATTTAGAGAGAATATCTTCAATGATGGATTTTGGAACCCATACTTTTCTTGTAGTTTTCTTCTTAGATATCTCTTTTGACTTTATGCCTCCATGTCGATTAGAGGAGACATGGTGATCTTATTTTTTTGATGGATTCTTGTATTGCTTCTTTTTCTTGTATTGAACATTCAAGTTACTTCCAAAAGACTTGGGACTTGTGGAAGAAGAAGGAGGATATGACTGGTTTAGATGAGTTGGTGGATGAAAAGGATTCAAGGGTATGAATCTATGTTGATCTTGAGGAAAGATAGGAGATGGAGGGACGTAAGGATCCAAGATGGATGATGAATTAGGAGGGGAAAGTGAAGGGACATAAGGGCCCAAGATGGAAGGAAGATGTGAAGCCCTTAGTATTGGTGGAGGATGTCCAAGGATGGAAGTGGAAGATGCAAAAGGATAATCAATAAGTTCATCAGATTCTATATGACAACCAAGGACATCAACATCTTTAGAGTGAGCATTAGGATTTGCAATAGGATCATGAACATCTTGAATAGGAGAAACTTCTTTGATAGGAATGTTCAGAGCTTGCAAAGACTTAGGAAGAGTAGAAAGTGGAAGTGAACATGGAGTGGTAGAATAAGAAGATGGAAGACTTTGATCTTGACAAGGAGCTTTAGATAGCATAAGCACATCATCTTTCTTTTGATTTTCAATAGGCTTAACATTGGAAGTAACAACATCATTTTTAATAACCTTAATGGAAGTAAGGTCATCTTGATTTTTGATAAGCTCAATGGTGTGAGTAGTAACTTGATCTTGCTTAGGAGAAGACTTAAGACATGGTGGAATAGAGCGTAAAGGATCAAAAGAACCATGAAACAGAGGAGATACATCATGAAAAGGATTGGATGACATGGAGGGTTCTTGATCTTGATCTTTCTTTATGTTATTTTCTTTATCATTTTTAGAGTCCTCTTGACATGGAGCCACTTTTAAGGACAAGAAAGCAGGTTGGAGTTGTATGGAAGACTTTGGAAAAGATGGTGAAGGACTAGCTGAAGTAGGCATTATAGCACATAAAGACTTAGGCTCTTTAGGTTTAGCATTATTGAAAGTATTTGCAGCCAAGTGAAGGTTAGCTTGAGTTTCTTTAAGAGGTAGCCCTTGAGGATAACTATAAGGAATTGCATGAAAAGTATTAGGATTTTTGTTGGATGAAGGATTTGTGAAAGGTTTGAAAGAATTGGAAGCTTCAGGAAATGTATGGTTATTGGAAGAAGTATGGGATGGAAGGGAACCATCACAAGACAAAGGTCCATCATTAACATAATCTTGCTTGAGAGTGTGATATTTATTTTTAGCATGAGAGTTCTTAGAGGAGAAATGCTCATAGTATCTACATTTATAATCAGCATGGAAAGCTTTCTCTTACTCAATAGAAGTAGATGTATCATATTGTTCACAACAAGCATCATAGTCTTTTCCAAAATCAGAGTCCTATGGATCACCATCATGATCTATCCAATGCAATGACCCATTTCCAGTAAGCACAAGCACATGACTAGGAGGACTCTTAGGAATAGAGGTGTCATAGGTATCACTACATTTTCCATCATCATAGTCATCATAGCCATCATAGGTGGGTGTATCACTCTTTGTGGAAGAGGTATCACAAGAATTGTCACATTGCTCATTATGGTATGTCTTGAGAAGAGGAGTAAGAATCTTGGGAGGAGTAGAAGAAGAATGAGATTGTGAAGAAGAAGAAAGTGAAGATCTACGAGAGGAAGAAGACTTGGAAGATGATGAATGTGAATAATTTCTAGAAGAGTCATGGTAAGATTTGGAAGATGAGCAAAAATGAGAAGACTTAGATGATGAAAAATGTTTGGAAGAAGGAGGTCATGACATGATCATGTCTATGATCCTAGCAAAGGCATCTGATTCATTCATCTTTTCTTTTATCTTTGCCTTAAGTCCATCACTCATGCAATATATAGAAGGACTATTGGAGGAATAAAACTCTTCGAATTGAGCAATGAGTTCAAGATCATCTATTTTCAAGAGAGGTTCCATAACAAGATAGTTGAAATTCATGGATCTAGAAGAGGAGAAATCAAGCATGGAAGATGAATAGAAGAAGGTAGAATAGATAATAAGAGGAAAAGAATCAAGAAGATGTGAAGAGCTTAGGAAGAATAGGAAGAAGAGAAAGCATGGAAATGGGAGGCTAGGAAGACATGGGAGATGTGGAAGAAGACCAAGAGTCATTTTGTGAAACTTGATACCATTTAAGTTCATTTGAATGTTGAGAAACATTTTATAGCAATTAAGATCTGACCAGGACTGACCAAGGAAAACTGGAAGATGATAAGGCAACAAATAGCAAGTTGGCAATTGATAGAAAATAGCTCACTGGTTGACAGACTGTAGGACAACAAATTGATTCTGTGCGATTATTTCTAGGCTAACAATATGATATGATATGTCCAGACGATATTTCACACTAAGGTCATGCGGCAGTTTCTAGGTAGCCTATGCGATAAAATCCAGGCAAGCTAGGTGATAGTTTTGCAGCAACAAAGTCTTGCACGATATTACTCAGACTAGTGTGCAATGAATGTTCAGTATTGTATGACTCTTGACTAGTGAAGTATAAAAAAATCTCAGTTTTAAAGGCAATTTGGTCAATGTTTTAGTTTGGCAAGTTCAATTTCACAATTCAAAGTATAGTAACAATAGATAATAGACAGGTTTGCAAATAGTAGGTGATCAAACATGTCATCAAGCACTTGAACAAGGGCAAAAGCAACCTTGCCAAGACAAGAAATTGTGATATAAAAGCAATAAAATCCTATGAATGCTACCATGATGTTTGAATGTTTGAGAATGTTTACATGGGTATATCACAACGAGAACACTTCAAGAACTTTCTATTCTAAAAAGACAAAGGCTCAATACTTAACAACTTGGCCCACACTTGATGCTTCATCACCTCACACAAAGTGGTTGCCCACAATAGATATTGGCTTTGTCATGGAAGTTCCAATGACACAACCCAAGGAACACAGATGGTGAGTAATCTTGGGGTGATCTGGGTTATTCCACTTGGATCAATCCTTGCACCAAGAAGCTAAGTAGAAAAATAGGGTGGCTTCTATCTATGGTTCTTAGTAAGGGCTTCCATTCTTAGCACCCCTCTTTCTCCCCAAAGGGACTCCTTACCTTGCGGCAAGTAATGGACCTCGCAGCCACAAGAGTACCTGAAGCATTCTTGCTTGACATTTTACTCATGGTCACAATCCTACAAGCTACTCACATCAAGCAAAGACAAGCACTACGTCTACCAAGATTTTGTGTCCTTGATAGCCTTGAGTTTATAGTGGGTCAGAATAGCCAATGAAAGGCTTGTCCCCACTTGGGTCATTCCTCTTGATTGCTCAAGAGCAGGCCTGCTAAAGGATCCTAGACTACACAAAGAGAAAATCAACCTTTGAGGGTCAAGATTTCTATTTCACCTCAAGGGTGAAGAGCATACTCTCCTACCTCAAAAATTTCTCCCAAACACACCAAGAAAAGATTCAATTACCCTCTTGCTTTCAAAATCTAAAGATGGGTCAACATTTTTGTTTCACCACAAGGGTGAAGAGCATACTCTCCTACCACCAAAGAATTCCTGCAACAAGATATTATGTTCCTATGAAATGAAACAACTAGTAAATGCCACACTTGAAAGGAAATAAACAAACAAGCACTTTTTTTTTTAATTTTTATGCTTTGGGCAGCCCTGCAAAAACCATTAGTAGCCCTTATGCATGCATTTTTTTAGGAAAATGTTCAAGCAAGAGGAACCTACAACCACAACTTGTTAGTCCCACAATGGTTAGCAAAATAAAAATCCAAATGAAATCTACAAATAAACCCTGCTTAACCACAACAAACTAAACCAGCAAGCTAACTAAATCAAAACTCAGCCAAGAAAGAGCTAAAAAAAACTCACTACCAGATATAGGCAATAGTACAGTTGCCAGAAAGATTGCGCGATACTATACAGTATACGGGTGCGATAATATCCTTCTGTACGACAGTTCACTATACCTGCAAGTGACATAAAGTAATACACAGTGAGATAGAACTTGCAAAGGCCACACAATACTTTAACTGGTAAAGTATCACACCAGTATATAACAAACTATCGCACGACACTGGAAAAAAGTCGTACGATAATCTATAACCAAAAAACTAGAGACCCGAAATAGTAAACTAAATAGTGACGAAAAAATGACGAAAATGCATAAAATAAAAGACAAAACAATAGTTTTCTACCCCACGGTGGGCGTAAAAAATGTACACACTAAATACTGCACTTCTCTAAGTCATTACTTCCAAGGAAATCCATGGATTGGAAACCTTGAGAAATTGACCTAGAGCTCCCTAAGCATGGAGTCACAAGGATAGTTTGAATATTGCTCTCAGCTAGAGCTAGTTAAGCCTATAACCTTTCTAGTAAATCACACAATGGGAGATTCAAATGAAGACAAGGGAAAGAATGCCAATATCCCCAAGAATCAATATGAATGCAATGCAAATGCTATTCTAGAAATGAAGGTGCAAGCTAAGCTATGGAAATGAAAGTACAAGTATTACCAAGCCTTCCTAGTTAAGCTATGTGAGCTAATCTAGAGCATAAAAGAAACTAAGCTAAATGCCATGAAAGCTAAGCTAAGAAGGTAAAAATGAAACTAGAATCGAAGAATGATCTCAAAAAGCTCCAAAGTCTCCAAGAATTCCTCCAGCATAAAGTTAGTATTCAAAGTTGGATCTTAAAATGAGAAGAGAGCTATTCTTTTATAGGAAATGAGAAACAACGGACGATGGAGATTAAGAGGTAAAAGATTTAATCAAGGGTGGGACTTGAAAGAGGAGCAATCTATGTACACAAATCTCCTCCAATGAGAAAATAAGAGTTGACTTTTGTGTCCATATGAGACAAAAAGTGTTTTTTCCCTTTTTATAAAATAAGAATAATGCTTTATTTGTGCAACTTAGGATAAGAGGAAAAGTGGGGACTTTTTATTTAATAAAAGGGGAGAAATTTTCTTTTAATTAAATAAAGACTTAGGATAAAATGGTTAGCCCATAGAAAATAATCAAATAAATGATAAAACTAGGATTTGATCAAGGAAATTGATATAATTTGAAAAATGTCAATTTTTGAAAATATTGATTCAGGGATTTGATAAATTGCAATAATGGGGCCCAAAGTCTAGGCAACCATTTTAGGGTGCATACATCATCCACTTCCAATCTAGCAATAATTTGTCTCAACATGTTTTCCAATCTTGGATCTGCATCTTGCCTCCCACGAACTATCTTGAAAGCCTTTGCAATTGTAGGTCAGATCACAATCTGCTACCCCACAACAAATCAACTAGTGTTTGACTAGAAGGAACCCTCAAAACTAGATCCATATCTAACCTTGCTCTGATACCACCTGATGCAAGGGAAGATATAGGAGAGGGGCCAAAATCTCACCCTAACCAGATCCACCTTGCAAAAGAACACGTAGAAGCAACAACAACACAAGTGAGAGAGAGAATGCAGATTCACTTTCATATATTTGATTCAATAAATTAATACATGCCAAGTGGTAAGGCCTTCCTATTTTAGACCAAATATTACAATCAAGTACATAAATCCTCAAACATGTGAGGGTTTGACATAAATCCTTAATCTTCTAGCTTCTATCTTCTAACTAAACTCCCCCTAAAACTCTAACCTAGCAACTACCTGTATACAAGAGGCTACCAAATCAAGTTGGCCTTTAGATCCACCATTAACAGAAGGACCAACCAGATCTAGGTCCACATGCTTCCCAATGATCGATACTAGCATTAAATCTGTGAGCAAAATTAATTGTACAAGTCAGCCTCAAAAGAAATCCAAAAAAAACAACTCGGTAAGCACGAAAACCCACTGATCGAGTGCCAGAGAGATAACCAACCGAACCTGGTAAACAAAGGAAACCCGAGCAACACCGAACCAACTCAGTTAAAGAAGGAACTGAGCAACACAAGATCTTCAAACATCTTTTTGGTGACACAAGATTGCTAAGGACCCGAGATGCTCCTGCATCAATTTTTAATGAGGGCTTCTGAACTAAAGTAGCATCGGAATAGGAGAAAATGAAATACAAAGAAGCAACATTTGAGCATCTTGAATTAGAGAAGAATCTAATTGGATTTGTGGGATTGTTTTGTTCTTTTGAGGACAAAGAAGCTATTGTCGAGGAAGAATTGTTTCCTGAAAAATTCATATTGTGGGTTACTTCTTTGTCATTATAGAACAAGTTTGACACTGCACATACGTGTCAATTTTTACAAGAGGCCATCCCTACATGTCAAATAAGTTCATTTTTTTTCCACATTGACAGAACCCAGAACCTTCCTATTAACTAGTAGAAATATACTAGTTGTCCCATTGAATTCTTTACTAGCATAGTCAACAAAAAAGCCCCGATATCTTTTTTCACCAAATTTATGTTTTTAATTGACTCAAATTTTCATATTATTTTTTTCTTGAGAAGGGATTTTAGATGATAGAAATTGTGTAGCTCTTTGTTTTGTTTGAATTTTAGAATTAAAAAATTTATTGGCAATTAGTTTCATTAACATCTAATAACACTACAAAAGATAAAAGAAATAGGGCTTTGTCAAAGTATGAAATACCTAGCGGGTCTTCAAGTTTTGTTTGAATTTTAGAATTGAAATTAGGGCTCTATCAAAGTATGAAAAATCTGGTAGCTCTTTCTTTTGTTTGAATTTTAGAATTGAAATTAGGGTTCTGTCAAAGTATGAAAAATCTGGCAGCTCTTTGTTTTGCTTGAAGTCTAGAATTGAAAGTGTAATGACAATCAGTTGCATTAATATATGATGATACTGCAAAAGATAAAAGAAAGAGAGCTCTTCCAAGGTATGATATATTATGTAGCTCTTTGTTTTGTTTGAGGTTTAGAATTGAAAATGTTTTGGAAAATAGTTTCGTTAACATCTGAGTAAACTACAAAAGATAAAAGAAAGAGGCTAAAATTTAAGTGTAGCATTAGTTTTGATAGAATGAATATCCTTCAATCTTTTAATACCATTATAACAATTAAGCTTTCTTAAATTTTGATGCAATTTTAGAGGTTTATGTCATCTGAATTTGGACATGATGTTGATAGAGATGAACCAGTTGAACCAGCTTTGAGTTTTTATGAAACCAAGAGAAGAATAAGAAGAGCCATAGAAGAAGCCAAGATTGGTTACACATACATTTGCTGCAATTCTATAGCTAGGTGGTCTTATCACTATCATATCCATCCTTCCAAGATGTTCCCACCAACAGATAAGATCCACACCTATGGTGATGGAAATATTAAAGGTATAAGGTTGTATTTATTCTACCAAATTTGATAATTAACAACTTTCTCTGAAGTCATAACATCAATACTAAAAGTATAAGGATTGTATTCATTCTGTAAGGATTATATTCATTCCATCAAATTTGATGATTCAATTAATAATTTTTTTCATAAATGATTGATTTGCACTGTATAAACAACACATTTTATGACTGGAAGAGATATATGATCTTATACTATGAGGTAAATAGAAGACTTCAGGACTCTAAATAAGAAGCTTCACTTTAGGCTTGCAAATAACTTCTTAACAATGAATGAATTAGTAGTCATGTAGCAGAAGCAACTAGGAAAAAAGTTACCAATAGATGTTATCAGTGAAGAAGACTTATTGAAGTGCGCAAGAGGTTATAATTCCCCCTTAGTTTTTTCTTTATTTCCATCTCTGAATGATTTTCACTGAATTAAATTTAATGGATTGTCCATGACATTTTTGTTTCAATAAATGTGATGCCAGCAAGCATAGTTGCGGGCCTAACTCATGACATATTTATGAAGAGATGTCAGAATATTTTTTCAATTGAAGATGAGGGTATGTGCAGGATCATGGTATGCCAAAAAGTGGCGATGTGAAAAAGAAGTCTTGATTGATAGACTCTTTGAAAAACAAATAGAACTTTCAAACAATATAATATTTTTTAAATATGAAATATACATCACATTCTATGCTTCACTTAATATAATAATAATAAACAATTATTTCAATTTGATGATGTTTAGACTAAGTTAAGGTGGTCAGACACGAGAGTTTTTATATTTTGAAAAATTTTGTAGCAGAAAAATCATAATTAATTATTTACTTGAAAAAAATAAAAAAAAATATACATCACATCTAGACATGAGTCTACTACTTTTATCTATAATATTATAAAAAATATTGTCATTTTATTTTGTTTAATGTGATCAGACATACACCTACTTGTTATCTTTCTAGTCCAGTTTGAAAGACTTATTGAAAAATAGTTGTAACTTTCAAACTGCATAACATTTTTAAAATCCAAAATATGTGTCACATTCTATGCTTTTCCTACTACAAGAAAAATATTTTTAAAAAATCAATTTTATAAGTTTAGACTAAGTTAACATGGTCAAACACAAGAGTTTTTGTATTCTTGAAAAGTTGTAGAAGAAAAAACATAATTAATTATTTTCTTAGAAAAAAATTACAATAAAATATGTGTCACATCCATACATTAGTCTACTACTTATATCTAGAATCTTGTAAAAAATATTATCATATGGTTGTGTTTAAGGTGGTCAGACATACACCTACTTATTTTTTTCCTAAAATTTTTGTACTGCTACATTGAAATTTGAAATTTTCAACATATAGAATAATTGTTTTTCAAAACAGGCCTAGTATCTTAGAAACTAAATTCAATTTTCTACAGATTCTCTTCTTACATATTTTTTGATATAATATTTATAACTTGTTCAAATTTTTACATCAACTTGCCTAAACCTGGTTTTCTGAATTTTCATTGCCACTTAAGGGCCTAGTTTTGCGTACCATGATCCTCCACCTACCCATAAGGAGGATGAACAGGCATGCCAACTCTATCTTGATATCAAATATACTAAATTGGAGGATTACTTTAGCATCTTTTCATCAAAATTGCAAAGAGAAAATTAAGTTCTCTTGTTGTATATATTGTTGATAGATATATCCGGAGGATTACTTTAGCATCTTTTCATTAAAAATTCTCTCGTTATATATATTTGATAGATATATTTGGAGGATTATTTTAGTAGCTTTTATCAAGTTGCAGAGAAAATTAAATTCTCTTTTTATATGTAGTCAATAGATGTTATTCTTTTAAAGATTGGTAGATTTTTATTTAATAGTTGTAATTAGATTTTGGGAAAGCTTCTCAAGACTGGTAGACTTACTTTGTAATCGATATTTATTTCAATATATATTTTTGTCTTTCTATTAAAAGACATAATTCATGTGGACTATAAATGGACAGACCTTTATTATCAATTGAGAAGAATGTTACTGATCTTTAATTTTAGAATAGATTAGAGTCTTCATAATTTCAAATAAGTACTAATGCTTCTATTGTTTATGATAGTGAATGGGAATATTATAAGTTATAATCACGTAATATTTTTAGTACATATATTTTAGATTATAATTTTATGATTCATTGACAACTATTCGTAATCAAAATAAATATTTAATGATGAATTATGTGCAAAATTATGTTTAGTGTTATAAATTCTCTTGTTATATGTAGTCAATAGATACTATTCATCATCAAAATTATTCTATAATAATAAATTACATATGAAAATATTTTTAATCTCAATTTTTTAGATCATATTCTATAATCTATCATTAAAATTCTTTTATTATCAAAATAATACAATAATAATGAATCATGTACTATAATTAAAAAATATATATACTAACAATTATTACACAATGAAAAAAATCTTACATTATTTTTCAATTTAAAATGTATTTGAATGGATGAAGTTACCAACACCACATAAAAGCTTGTCAATGTGGATACATAATAGCTACTTTTTCACCAAAGGTCATACCTTTACCCATGTCCTTACATTAGGTTCTATTTTAAGAGAGGGACTTCTATGCATCAAAGGGACCATATGAGGTAAATTGGGAATCTTTCAAGATGGTATGTTTCACCATCATAAAATGAATTAAGTGAAGTCTTTTAATAAAAAGTTAGGTATTGTTATCTTTCATTTTGATTTGAATTTCAATATAATTTTAAATAGAAGTTTATATGTATAGACTATACTATATTCGTAAATAGCATTTTAATAAATATAAGATGTATTATTTATTTTTTAAATATATATTTAGATTAAGGATGTTTTTAGAATGTTTTCGAAATGTTTATTATCATCATCCATGTATGTGTGTGTGCATGTGTGGGTGGGTGCATGTGGGTGTGTATATGAGTGTGTGCATGCACATGCATATGTGTGGGTGTGTGGGTGGTTCTGTGTGCATACGCGCATGTATGTGAACATGTATGTATTTGTATGTGAGTGTGTGCACACATGATAAATAAGAGTTTTGATTGGTGACTCATTAGCGCGTAGGAGTGGTATGGGTACACTAGACAACCAGATTATCCATTTGAGCTATATTTCGTACATTATTGCCATGTCAATTAGTTAGGGTACGCTTTATAGATAAAGGGAAAGACAAGAAGAGGGTGATATATAGATAGAGAGATATACAGAGAAGGGGTAAGAGGGATGTAGAGAAGCAGAGAAAGAGATATGGAGAGGGAGAGAGGGAGACAAGGATAGAGGAGAGACAAATAGGGATATTTTGGAAGAGAAAGGGATAGAGTAGTAGAGAGAGAAATAGGGATATTTTAGAAGAGAACGGGATAGAGTAGTAGAGACATAGACATAGATTAAAAATAATATCTAGTAGTTTTAAATGTTCATAGCCATATTTTAATAATATTTCTATCTAGTTGATTGCGTAAAAATACCTGCACTGATTGAGACTCAGAAGAAATGGTGAAGGATCAAGAATTAAGGACGACAATAAAGCATTGTTTCCCTCTCATTTTGGCCTTAAGTAAATGAATGACTTCACTTCTAAGACTCGAGATATTATTCTAATTCTCCAAGAATGATATGAACTTGAGATCATTTGCACAAAACATCAAGGGCATTATTTATCAAATCTTTTAAATGCGTGGAGACTCCTCTTTTCTTGTGTATCTCCACAGCTTGGATCCCTGCATCACTAGAGTCAACAGAGAGATATGAAGGCTACTAGCAATGTTTATTGACCTTACAACCTTGCAAAAAATGATTCAAACAGTGCCTGAGACCCTCATATCATTGCCAATATAGGGCCTTTAAAAATGATAGTTTATAATTCTATATTATGGTTTTCGATTAATAAGGATTAAATTATTCATTTACAGAAGATTGAGTAGAATTGAAAAGGATATCTGTGCAGTCTACCCAATAGCAAAAAGTGAATGCAAAAGAACAACTACACGAACAAAACACTAACCAAATTAGAAAATAAAATCTAAATTGTTCAGAGCAAAGACCTTTCCACCAACTCTGCAGAGATCACAGTTAACAACTAAAATTTGCATGGTCCCCTAATACATTACTTTCTAGGTACAATTCCCTGAAGCTTTTCCCCAGGTAAATGAGCTTCTACAAGCTTCTAGAGAATTATAAAACATCACTGAAGAACTAAAATGATTTGGCCTAATAATAATAATATCATCTATATTGTTGAAATTAGGAATGCAAATTAAATTTTTCCCAATCTATTCTCCTTGTGTTCCACCTATCCATTGCATGCAAAAAATACTTTTTGTTTGGCAAACACATGTAACAACATTGAAAGACATGTAGGGAAAGAGATTATATGTTTGTTCGACTAGGTATAAGGGGGAATTTAAATTGAAAAATTATTACTTGTTTGGTATTTTAATCTTTGTTCTTTATTTGGTCGTGAACGACAAGTCTATTTGTTAGTAAGGATCCATGTTGCTTCTAATTATGAGAAAGCAATTAGATGTGTTCTCATCCTTTCAACACATTGATTTTTGAAAAATTATTTAGCGAAAATGGTTTTTTGTTTTTTCCCCTTTCATTTAAGTTGAATTTTATTGATCTAGAAGTATAGACAAGGCACATCAACTATTTGACAAAATGTCCAGATAGAGATGTCACCTAATAGAATATTATAATTGCTAGATATTCACAAAATGAATGTATTGCAAAGGTTTTAGAAGCTTTAAACAAAATGCTAATGGCATAAGGTATAGATTGTTAGGTTGTTCATGATGGTAGATATATATTCCTTATATATATTCCATAACTCTACGACATACCCATTGCACACTAAGGTGCGATTGCTAGTTGTATTATTCTTCATTCTTGTGCTCTTGAGAAACTTGATATTATTAAAGTTATTTTCTCCATTTTTGTTTATATGTATGTGTATGTGTATGTGGATGCGCATGTGCATGCATACATATTTTTGTATGCATATGAATATGCATGAGGATTGTAATTTTTTTTAAAAGTAATAAGAGTATCGATACTTTTCTCTATGGATGTTTAATTTGTATATTGTCATGGTATCCTTGTAAAATATTGCATATTGAATGATATTTTATCATATTGGTTATATCCTCTTTTATTTCTCCACAACTAAGTTGTACTGTAAAATTATTTGATTTTTTGGGTACACATTTTTAAAACAGCATCAACCTTAAAGACTATTTCCCTTATGACTCTCTTGTTCTCCGCAATGTCTTCAAAACCCTCTCAAGTAATATCATTCTTATTATCTTATCTCATGTTATTTTATTATATTTTTCTTTCTTCTTGTGGTCTTAAGTAGCTTGAAATTACCACATCTATTTTCCTTCATTCTAGTTTATCTAATCTATATCATTAGAGTTTTTTATGTCTAGATACACTTAGAGTAAGAACACACACATTTTTAATTTCTAGATACCAAAGTATGAATTTGATAATGATAAGCTTTCAAACAACTCTAACATTTTTTTATGTTGTTTGCAACTATGAATTTATTTTGGATGGAGATATCTAACCCTTGAGTGTTTGATGATAAGTTTTTGTTTCACTTTCATTGTTATTTTAATCAATTTATCTCAATAGATTAATTTGTCATATGTTATAAAAAATCATATAACTTTTTATTCAACACTTTATTTTAAAAAAATTCTTGAATTCCAGTCCTTCCACCTATTCAATCACATCTACGAAATATTTGATTTAATATTTTTTCCATATAACTTTAAAACTGATTCCCAACCCAATTTTTAATTTGCTCGTTTTATATTGAATATAATTTAGTTTTCATAAAAAAATTGTCCAACAACATAAGTCTGCAACCACCTTAAAAAACATAAATAGTATAGATTGAATAGTTTGCATAAGACATTGCCATGTGAAGGGATGGGGAAATAATGTAATTAATATAGTTTGCATACGACAGAGATATTGACTATTAAGAAATTGTGAATCGCATACGTTCAAAGTTTCCTTCCACTAAGGTGGTTAGGAATTATAATACTATTTCCTACCGAATAATGGTTAGCATTCACTAGTAAAGAAATTGCGAATAATGCGTTCGAAGTTTGCTTCCAGGAAGGGGCTTAGGAATTTTGTAATGCTATTCCTATCTAATAATGCAAGCGGGATCTTCCAACCAATGCTAGGTGGGATGAATTTTGACAAGGCAAATATAATAAAAGGAATCTGAAGCTCCCCAGAAAAGATTGAAAATGTCCTCCACTATAGATAGACTGAGATAATATATTTACTAATAATACTATTTATTAAGCAATAGCGAATTCTATGTCAAAAGCTTTCTTTCACAAAGAAACGACCATTTCCTACCAAATAATGCATAGTATGTGCAGTTGGGTGATTTCGACTGCACACAATCTGCCATTTACTTAACATCAATTTTGGATGCATTAGCTGGCTAGAATACTTTATATGCAGAATGACTGGTACATATTTGTCGGTAGCCGCACACTGACCCGTAAGTTTAGTGTTAAAAATGACAAATAAAAATAAAAATAAAAATTGGACCAGAGAATCTTGACTGTAGCGTTGAATGCAGCCAATGTTGAACGCGTTCTCTGCTTCAGTGAGGACACAAAATAAGGTATTCCATGCTTTTTCAGGGGGGCAACAGTCAAGCATGTTCAATACAGTGAAGGTAATTAATAACTCCCTTCCGCTTAAAGCCAGCCTCACCATGTCAGATTATCGAGGACTACATATTTAGAAAGTCTTTTTCTCTCGATTAGTTTTGGGTCTATTCTGATGAAATAATTTAGTAAAACTTAATATTAAAAATGTGCATTGTCTAATAAATAATTAAAAAATAGTTGAGCTATGTGGAGGAAATTGGTAGATGAATTTTGGGTAGATGAGGAAACTTCTAATGGGGTGGTCCATAGAAGGCTATCTTTGGTAGGTCTAGCTCTTAACATACCCGTCAATGGGTTTTCCAAGATAGGAAATGGGTAGATCTCACACTCCACTTAGGTCTTGGAAAGGAAAAATTGCAATGAGGAAACCCTTGTTCGCATAGGCTTTTTCATCCCTGCCCCAACACAAAGCCCTAGGGTTTGCAAACCCTAGCAAAGGAATGAACATCACTCATAAGAAGAGAAAGTGGATTCGTAATAGATCATTTCACAAATCTCTCCTTTTGGTAAAATTTGTTATCTCAAACCCTAAATCTCTTGAGCATGGAGAGGCAAAGAAAATATCCTTTCTCCTCAAGGAGCAAAAAGACACAAAAGACAAGTTGCAGTGTCTAGTTCCTATCATCAAAACAAACGAGGGTGCTCTCATCTTCAAAGCTTGTGATCTCCACAAAAACATAGTGTTCATCGAGGTTTGGGCATACGATACCCCCCTCTATAAGTTGTGGGAATGGGTCCATTACAGTTGGCCAAGTGCTCTCTATTTTGAACTTCTTTCAGGTCTAACATTTTTGTTGTATTTTTGGATACAAAGGTTTTCAAAGATCAAATTTTACAAAAATCCTTTTATTGGTTTAAAAGAAATCTTATCTTGGTTTTCATGTGGAAAACCCTTATTCAAGATTTATAAAGGATACTCTTCCCAAAACCAATGTTGATTTATAGACCCAACAATCTTCAAAAGAATCGAGGAATCTATTGGGGTCTTTCTCCATCATGAAAATGTCTTTGTAAAGGATTTTCTCACTATAAATATTTTTGTTCTTATTAAATAAAACACTAACTATAAAGCTTTGTGTTCTTATTAAATAAAACATGAACTATAAAGATTTATGTTCTTATTAAATAAAACACAGTCATTTGTCATTCCCTAAAATTGGTGTTGATCAATGGTCAATGGTGTTAAATGCACAATACAAAGAAGGGGGGTGGGGGTGGCTGGGAAGTGTAGATACCTCAAAAATAGCCACTTATTTCCAACTTATATAATTAATGCAATAGATATTTTAATTAATTAAATATTGTATCAAATAGTCTATAAAAAAATATAATTGGTATGGTTTAGTTAAGCTTGGCAAGGGATCTAAGGTAGTGCATTAGTCTAAACAAGCATAATGAATTCAATAAAACAACACATACTTTATAAGTCAAATAGTCAATAATAGTTTTCCATTTCATCCACATGCAAAATCGCAAATAGTTATCTTATTTTATTGAATAAATTTGTCTTTGACTATTAAACAAAGGTAATATATAAAAATAATCAAATATGATATTTAAAATGTTTTTATAATAAATTTTAAAATAGAAACTACTTCAAATAACAAGTAGGTCAAAACAAACAAATTATAAGCTAACAAATATGTGTATCATACATATAATTACATATATTATTCTCGAATAATTTATAGAACTCATATTATTGAATAATATTCAGAATATGTATAAATAATTAATATCATATTTAAAATATTTTCTTAATAACATTTAAAATAGAGATTACTGTAAAAAAAAAAAACAAGTCAAATTAAACAAATTATAATCCAATAGATAAGTATGGGTATGTGCAGGATCCTGGTATGCCAAACTAGGCCCTTATGTGGCAATGAAAATTCAGAAAATTGGGTTTAGGCAAGTTGACATAAAAAAATGAACAACTTATAAATATTATATCAAAAATATGTAAGAAGAGAATCTGTAGAAAATTGAATTTAGTTTCTAAGATACTAGGCCATTTTTGAAAAATAAGTATTCCATATATTAAAAATTTTACATTTCAATGTAGTAGTATGAAAATTTTAGGAAAAAATAAGAAGTAGGTGTATGTCTAGCCACCTTAAACACAATCAAATGATAATTTTTTTTATAAGATTCTAGATATAAGTAGTAGACTCATGTCTAGATGTGACACATATTTTTTTTTAATTTATTTTCAAGTAAATAATTAATTATGATTTTTCTTCTACAACTTTTCCAGAATACAAAAACTCTCGAATCTGACCACGTTAACTTAGTCTAAACTTTATCAAATTGAAATTTTTTTTAATATTTATTATACTAGGAAAATCATAGAATGTGACACATGTTTTAGATTTCAAGAATGTTATACACTTTCAAAGCTATAGCTATTATTCAATAAGTCTATCAATCAGGAGTAGAAAGATAGAAAGTAGGTGTGATATCAAGAGCAGGCCCGCTAAGTGTCACACTTCTATGGATCATTACATACAAGGAAACTCAAGAATGAGCCCTCACAAATCGATCCATAGCTCCCTAGGCATGGAGTGCAAGGGTTTTTAAGAATGAGCAATCAAGAGGAACGACCCAAGTGGGGACAACCTTGTCATCATTTTTCTTGGTGGCGAGTGATTCCAACTCACTATAATCTCAAGGCTATCGAGGACACAAAACCTTGGTAGACATACTACTTATCTTCGCTTGATGTGAGTAACTTGTGGGATTGTGACCATGAGGAAAGCATTAAGCAAGAATGATTAAAGTACTCTTGAGGCCGCGAGGTCCTAGTCCTTTATGAGGAGCAAGAGGGGTGCTATGAACGGAAACCCTTACTACGAACCATTAGATAGAGGCCACCTTCTTTTAGCCGCTTAGCTTCTTGGTGCAAGGATTCATCCAAGTGGACTTACCCGGATCACCCCAAGACACTCACCATATGTGTTCCTTTAGTTGTGTTTTTGACACTTCCATGACAACGCCAATATCTCTTGTGGGCAACCACTTGGTGTGAGGCAAGGGAGCATCAAGTTGTGGGCCACGTTGCTAAGTAATGAGCCTTGTCCTTCTAGGTAGTAATTGCTTGAATTGTCTTCGATTGTGCTATACCAATGTAAACGTTCTCAACATTCAAACAAACGGTAGCATTCATAAGGTTCTCTATTTTGATATCACAAGTGCTTGTCTTGGCAAGGTTGTTTTTGCCCTTGTTTCAAGTGTTCTATGACATGTTTGATCCCATACTGTTTGCAAACCTGTCTTTTATCTATTGCTACTGCTTGTCAAACTGAGAAATTGCACTGTTCAATCTACAAATTTGGTCCAAGTGCTTCAAAATTGAGTTTTTCACGTTCACTAGTCAAGAGTCATATGATATTGAAGTATCCTTGCATACCCTCAACCAAGAATCCTGAGTCATTTCTACTGTCATGTCATTGCTGCAATTCGGAGTGGCTAAACTTGCACTTTAACTTGTTGTAGAGTGTCTTTTTCTGTTCTTACCTGAAACTGGTTTGTTACCTACATGCTTAGATTTGTTCTAGATTGAAACAAATGAGCTAAAACTATTGGGTTTGAGTTTAACGAATGCTACTCTTGATCACTTGTCGCATCACGGTTACCTCTCTAGCTACTTGCTTATTGAGCTTCTTGCTCGTTGCTCGGCTTTAGTCAATTGATTGCTGTAAGTGCTTGAGCACTTTTGATGAGCCATCTCTCTATTGTTCTACTTTGACAAGTGATCTTTATTAGCTTTTCTTATCTCAAATCTAAGAAACTTTTTCTCATTCTATTAGTCAACCAACATCTCTTTTCATGCCGGTTACAACTTGGTCTCAATTTGAGCAGGAGAGTCATCCTCCGTTCAATTATACACAGTTACCTTCTCCAACTAGACATTCAAAAGCACCCATTAGCAACAACAGTTCTAGTTCTGACCAATCTGAGAATTCTAAGGCTACACCATGGTATAAAGGAGGTTTCCTCTTTTCCGCATTCAAGACCCCCAAAAACACAGACAGTGTCTCACTCACTTTGACTGAACAAGAAAAGTTTCAACTCTTGCAAGGACACTTTGAGCGTAAGGATAATCAAGCGCGCTTAGACAAAGAACATAATCAACAAAGGATGGATGCTACTAGGCGCATGGCTTATAGAGGGACATTTCATGAGCAACCTGCGACTAGTAATCATGAGCATAGACCTCTTTTTAACAATGGCAACAATGACAACAACACACCACCAAGATCTCCTCCAAGGCCAACTTTTTCTATGCCTTCTTCACCACCTAGACCTCCTCCCTCTCAACATGAGGCAGAGGCTAATGATGAGATTTCTAGTGAGGATCTTATGAGATGTGAACAAGATGTGGATTTCCACCGAATGATGCATAAGCTTTTAGAGCGTAATGGTGATCAATATTTTCAATATATGACTTCTAGAGGATACAAGCTTCCTCTCGGGTATGATGTCAGACAAATTGTCCAACAAAGAGTACCAACTGAATTGGAAGTCCTCCAAGAAGAATTACGTCGGACAAATCAACGCCTTACCCAAATGGCATTAGAAAGAGAGCCTCCAAAGGTCTCTTTTGTAGAATCAATTTGTGCTCTTCCTTTTGATAAAGATCTATACATGGTCCCATTTCCTAAGGATATTGAGGTTCCTAAATATGACAAGTATGATGGAAATGGTGACCCTCATGACCATGTGCATCATTTTTATGCTCTTAGTATGGACTTTCTTCATGAAGACACATATCTCCTACGCTTACTCCCTCGAAGCTTAAGAGGCCAAGCTTTGGAATGGTTTGTGAAATTGACACCACCGCTTAAGACTTTTGATGAGTTAGCTTAGCAATTTACCCAACAGTACTCTTACAACATCCAACAACCTATCACTGTGATAGATCTCGGTAATCTAAGACAACATCAAGGTGAGCCATTTGCAACTTACTTACAACGTTGGAGGTCATTGTATTCTCGATATCCTCGTCAGCTGCCCGAAAGAGAAAAGATTGACATTTTCGTCAACACACTTGTGCCTGAGCTATTTTATGATCTAAGGAAGCAATTGTTCTCCTCTTTCAATGACATGGTTGAAAGTGCATATCGGATTGAGGATGTAGCTATAAGAAAAGGGGATATTGTTATTAATAAAGATGCTAATGGCAATGGTAAAGACAAGAACAAACATTGGAATAAGAACAAGTATGTTGTTAATGATGGGGTTGTTGATGCTCCTAAAGTTAAAGAGCCCGCTTTCAATCTCTCCAATGCTATCTATGCAGCAAAACAACAAGAAGCTAGCAACACTCACAATGCTCCTAAACCTCAATATGCAGATAAGCCTAAGAAGTCATTTCGAAAGCGAGTCTATACCAAGTTGGCAGAACCTTACGATGTGATCCTTAAGACTTTGGTTGACAATGGATATCTTACGCTTCCTGATAAACCTGGTAACTGGGATCTGATAAATAAGTCTGATTGGTGGAGAGAGGATCATTACTGCCATTATCACAGAAACAAGGGACATCCAACAGACAATTTTTTTAGGCTTAAGGATGATATTCAGGATCTTATTGAGAACGGCACAATCTCCACTGATGGCTTAACTAAAAATTCTGATCACACAGCTTTCAAAGATCCTCTACCTAAGCATGATAAGGGGGAAACCTCTCAAACACATAAGAAGAATCATGATGCAAAGATCAATTACATGTATCCTTCTAATACGCTTGTGATTAACATGGTAGAGCCCGTTGAGAGTGTTCTAATGATGAGGTCTCAAGATGATAATAACACCAATCATGGTAAGCCAAAGTTAGTCTTGCAAACACGTGGTAGTTCATCTTCCCAAAGTGAGACACTGAATGCTATTACTAGGGGGCAAGCCAAGATTGTCCTTAAAACTGCGCAAGATCCCAAGCAAGCTTTGCCTTCCAAAAAAGTGGCTCCTTCAGCCACCCCTAGCTATGATCTTGTCCAACATTTGCAAAAGACACCAGCACAGATATCTATCATTGAGCTGCTTCGGTTATCCTCTTCACATAGAGAGATTCTTGATGAGGCTCTACATACAACACGTGTTCCCAATGACATTAATCCAGATCAATTTCAGGCTATGGTCAACCACATTTCATCTCCACTATCTCTCTCCTTTTCTGTAGAAGATGACATATCTATTGCTCACCCACATAATCTAGCTTTACACATTGAAGTTCTAGTCTACAATACCCGAGTCCGCCGAGTCCTGATAGACAATGGTGCAGGGTTAAATATTGTTTCTTTCAATGTCATACAACAATTGGGTTTGTCAGAATTGGCTGTGGATTCCAAGAAGAAGATTACTATAAAAGCTTACGATGAAGTGGAAAGATCTTCCAAAGGTCTTGTCATGCTGCCTGTCCGAGTGGGCCCTATCATGAAAGATATTAGCTTCCAAGTATTGGACATCCCACTTGCATATAACATTCTTTTGGGTCATCCTTGGATCCATGACATGCAGGCTGTTCCTTCCACTTATCATCAGTGCGTCAAATTTCCGTACAATGGCACTGAGGTTGTGATTCCTGGAGACCATACTATTGCTATCAATTCTCTTGCTGCTACTGAAAAATTTGTTCCTCATAATGAACCTTTTGTTGATCCTAGTACGTCTCTAGCTACTGCTGAGAAATCACTTAAGATGATGAGCCTTGGTATGGGTGAATATACACTGTGTTCCTTTGCTTCTATACCTGTTTCTCCTAGGTCATATGGGAGACCTTCTGATCACATGAAGCCTTCCACTTCTGCTATGGTGATCTTTGATACTTTTGTTCCTTCATCCGTTCCTTTAGAAGTAGAAAGAGAAGAACAAGCTGTTCACGAGTGGATCTATAGAGAAGATGCCCGAAATACTCCCATGCTCAGTAATTCAGACACAGATATAGATGAGTCACCAATACACACTATGGCTCACATGGGCGATGATCTTCCCTCTACTTCACTTCTTTGGGGAGAAAAATGTATATCTACTGATGATATGGATGTTGATATGGTTCATTCTTGTAGTAACCATCCCGACGTGGTTGATGGGTCTTGTGTGGGGTCTGATGAGTTTGTTCCTCGTATTGCCTTAGTGGACTACGTTGGTCCTTCTATGACAAATCTAGATCTAGCTACTTTTGGAGCTTACCCTATAGGCTCAACTTCTCTTGTCACCAGAGATGACATCCTTCACATAAATACTATTGAACCAGTCACTTCATTTCATCTCATGATGCAGGAGCATCCTGGGTGTAAGAGCAATCTTGCATCACCCAAAAAATATTTATGTTTTATATTCAATAAGGGTTATTTTGTGCAGAGCTGCTATTTATGGAAAGTTACTATTTTTGGTAATTTTCGTATGTGCTCAGAATGATCTGATTTCTTTCTTGGAGGTTCATTTTGGTCATATAAGTCTGCTAGTAAAGTTTCATTGCCAGATCAAGTGTATATTGGAAGATATTGAAGATTTTTGGTATTGGCAGCAGGGTACAGAAACTTTGAACTCAGTTTTGAAGGCTTTAGAGGCCCCGGATGAGGTCAAATTTTGGGCTGAATGAAGCTTACTTAATTCAAGCGTTGTAGAGCGCTTCGTGGCGTTTCTGAAATGGGGTTATAATAGCCGATCGGGTCAACTGGTGATGACTTATGGTCTTCGGAAGTTGGGCCACCTGAGATGGCGAAAAATAATTTTCTTCAAAATTTCTGTTCGGGTTTCAAAGGTTATCTTGAGCCGACTATGATGTAATAAAATGTAAAATAAAATAATTCTAAGTTTGGTCGGCCTTATTGGCTAAAATTCTGGAACCTTCCAGGCTGTGGAAAATTGCCTATATAAGGAAGGCTGTATTATTGTCTTATGAGTTGGGGAATAATTCTGGGTAGTAGATCTGGGTATTGATTCGAGGCTTTGTCCTACAGAATATTGTAAGGGAATGCCCTGTGGCTTTGCATATTGTAATTCTGAAAGTTTGTAATTCCACATTTGTGGAGATAATAAGAAGCCAATTTTCTGTTCTTGCATATTGTTGTTGTTTCTCTATTTCGGTTATGTGTTTGTGGTATTAAGGGGAGCATCCTTCATCAAGTGGTATCAGAGCAGGTTTTCTTGAGTGTGTAAACAGATCGCCGACTGTGAGGCAGTTTGCACCAGGACCGTGGTTAGGGTTTCAGTGCACATCGCGAAAATGCCTCCACGAAGAGAACGTGGCAGAAGAGCTGGTGCTGTGACACCTGAGGTTAGAGAGCTGCAGAGACAAGTGCGAGCATTGCAAGAAGAGATTCGCAGAGGAATGAATCTTAATGTCAGAGACGAAGGTGAGGATGAAGCCGAAGAAGAATATCAAGAAGGAGAAGTTGAAATTGTGAACCAGGAGGAAGAAAGACTTTTTTGGGTGATTTCCAAGATTGGGAAAAGACCTAAGATTGAGGTTCCTACATTTTCTGGAAATCTTAACCCAGAGGAATTGATCGACTGGATCAATGAATGTGAAGAATATTTTGAGTATGAAGATGTTGAGGATCCTGATAGGGTCAAATTTGCGAAGGCCAGACTGAAAGGTCATGCGAAGATATGGTGGCAAGAGATTCAGCTGGAGCGAAATAGAAGGGGAAAGGAGAAAATCACGAGATGGGATCGGATGGTGGATAAATTGAAGCGACAGTTCATTCCTGTTGATTATGAGCTTGACCTACTGAAGAAAATGCAGAGTTTGAAGCAAGCAGGAAGAACTGTTCAGGAGTATACAGATGAGTTCTATCGACTTCTCATCAGAACAGGCCACGCAGAAGCTGATAAGGAGAAAGTTGCCCGATACCTTAATGGGTTAAGACCAAGCATTCAGGAGGAGCTAAATCTGGTTCGAATGAACAGTATTGAAGAGGCATACCAGTTTGCCCTAAAAGTAGAGGAAAAGCTGAACAAAAAGTTTGAGAGTAGACAAAATGGAAGAGGTCGCGGTGGACGATCTGGTGGACGGTCATACGGTGGCCGAAATGAAGATTCAAAAAAGAAGGATGAGGCCAGTAGCAGTCAGACTCAGTGAGGAAATAATTCCAATCGCTTCCAGGATCAGAATAATAGAGATCAGAGAGGAAGAGGAAGAGGACAAGGATCTGGAAGAGGTGGCTTCCGTGGAACATGTTTTCACTGTGGAGAAGAAGGTCATAGGGCATTTGAATATCCTCAGCGCCAAGGCAGAACGGACAGGAGAAATGAAGGCCAGGCCAGAGTTGCACATGTAGATGAAGATGCCAGATCATCAAATTTTGAAGATGCTGAAAGAGGAGAAACGTTGATTAACAGAAGAGTCCTGTTGAGTGGTGAGAATGAACTTGAGCAAAGGAGGAGCTTGTTTCGCACCAGGTGCAAGTGTGAAGGTAAATGTTGTGATGTGATTATTGATAGTGGAAGCACTGACAATTTGGTGTCAGAAGAGATGGTGACAAAGTTGAAGCTCAAGAGACAGAAACACCCACATCCATATCGGATTGCCTGGGTACAGGATGACCACAAGGTCATGGTCAATGAACAATGCCTAGTGAAGTTCAAGATTGGCGGATACCAAGATGAGGTATTGTGTGACATCATCTCTATGGATGCATGTCATATGTTATTGGGTAGATCGTGGCAGTTTGACAGATGTGTTGTACATGATGCTCGTGCGAATACCTATTCCCTGACAAAGGATGGAGTGTGACATAAGCTAAAACCATTGAAGGAGACTGAAGAAAACGTATGTGGTACTACAAGGATAACTTTTGTTGATGGAAGAAATTTCCTAGATGGTATGAGGCATGAGCATGTATGTTTTGCTTTAATTCCAAAAGCTAGTAAAGAGGAAGTAGAAGATGTTCCTGTAGAAGTTGCAGATTTGTTGAATGAGTTTCAGGATATTGTATCCGATAACGTGCCTAATGGATTACCACCAGTCAGGAAGATCAGCCATCATATGGACTTGATCCCAGGAGCGAGTTTGCCGAACAAGGCAGCACACAGAATGACACCTGCAGAAAGTGAGGAGTTGAACAGACAAGTACATGAGTTGTTACAGAAAGGATTGATCCGTGAGAGTCTGAGTCCCTGTGCTGTACCAGCGGTATTAGCACTGAAGAAGAATGGAGAATGGAGGATGTGTACAGATTCTAGGGCAATAAATAAGATCACAATCAAGTACAAGTTTCCATTGCCACGAATGGATGATATTATGGACTGTTTGAGTGGAGCTGTGTATTTTTCAAAGATAGATCTGAAAAGTGGATATCATCAGATTCGGATCAGAGAAGGAGATGAATGGAAGACTGCCTTCAAGACAAAGGAAGGACTGTATGAGTGGTTAGTCATGCCTTTTGGGCTAACCAATGCACCAAGCACTTTCATGCGGCTCATGAACGAGGTTCTGAAAGAATTTCTAGGTAAGTTTGTCATTGTTTACCTAGATGATATTTTGATCTTTAGTAAGACATTGGAGGAGCATATGATGCATATTCGTATGGTATTTGAGAAGTTGAGAGAAGAGAAATTGTTGATTAATTTGAAGAAGTGCAGTTTTGTGAAGAAAGAGTTAGTGTATTTGGGGTTTGTAGTTTCAGCAGAAGGTCTAAAAATGGACCCGGAGAAGGTACAGGCTATCCTTGAATGGCCTACTCCAAGGAGTGCTACTGAGGTAAGATCTTTTCATGGTCTAGCTAGCTTTTACAGAAATTTTATCAAAAATTTTAGCAGTATTTGTGGACCCTTGACTGAAACAATGAGAGGGGATAGAAAAGAGTTTAAGTGGACTAATGGGGCAGAAAAGAGTTTTCAATTATTGAAACAAAAAGTTACAGAACAACCTGTTTTAGCACTTCCAGATTTTAATAAGGTGTTTCAAGTAGATTGTGATGCTAGTGGTACTGCAATAGGAGCTGTTATGAGCCAAGAAGGTAAACCTGTTGCATATTTCAGTGAGAAGTTAAATGATGCCAAGAGGAAGTATTCTGTTTATGATCAGGAATTTTATGCTATAGTTCAGGCATTAAAGAAGTGGAGACATTATCTGCTTCCTAAGGAGTTTGTTTTGTATACCGATCATCAAGCTTTGCAATATTTGAATAGTCAAGGAAAATTGAATCAAAGGCATTTGAAATGGGTTGAGTTTTTGCAGAGTTATACATTTGTTTTGAAACACAGGAGTGGAAAGTCTAATAGGGTTGCAGATGCTCTTAGCAGAAGGCAACTATTGCCGATAGAAATGCAGATTGAAGTGGTTGGGTTCAAGGAACTCAAGAATTTGTATCCAGAGGATCCTGATTTTGGTGAAGCTTGGAAGGCTTGTATAGAACCTGTTACTCTAGACAGGACGAAATGGTTGGATTTTATCATCCAAGATGATATGCTATTCAGAGGGAGTCAGTTGTGCATTCCACGAAGTTCTATGAGGGAGAATCTCATCAAGGAGAAGCATAGTGGAGGATTGGCTGGACATTTTGGTCGTGATAAAACCCTTGGTTTGGTTAGTGAGAATTATTATTGGCCACAGTTGCAGCGAGATGTAAAGAAGTTTGTACAGAGTTGCAGAGTATGTCAAATGGCGAAAGGAGTGAAGCAGAATATAGGGTTGTATTAGCCATTACCTATACCAGAGAAGCCTTGGGAGGATATCAGTATGGACTTTGTTCTTGGTTTACCGAGGACACAGCGGGGACATGATTCAATTTTTGTAGTAGTTGACCGATTTTCAAAGATGGCACATTTTATTCCCTGCAAGAAGACTAATGATGCTGTTCATGTAGCAGAATTATTTTTCAGCGAAGTGGTGAGACTTCACGGTTTGCCAAAGACCATAGTTTCAGATCGGGACACTAAGTTTGTTGGATATTTCTGGTGTACATTGTGGAAGAAGTTGAAGACAGATTTGAAGTTCAGTTCATCACATCATCCATAGACTGATGGACAGACAGAGGTGGTGAATAGGAGTTTGGGAAATTTGCTGAGATGTTTGGTTGGAGATAAGCCAAGAGGATGGGATTTGATTTTACCACAGGCGGAATTTGCATACAATAATTCTGTCAACAGGAGCACTGGTAAATCACCATTCCAGATTGTATATGGAAGTAGTTCAAGAAATGCATCTGAATTGAGGAAGATAGATAAAGGAGAAATAAGTAGTGCTGAAGCTGAGGATTTTGCAGAACACTTGAAGCACATCCATGAGGAGGTGAGGAAGCATATTACCAAGATGAATGCACAGTATAAGGCTAAGGCAGATGAGAAAAGGAGGTATAAGGAATTTCAAGTTGGTGATGAAGTCATGGTTCATTTGCGGAAGGAGCGGTTTCCAGTTGGTACATATAACAAGCTGAAAATGAAGAAGTTTGGACCATGTAGGATACTGAAGAAACATGATTCAGGAAACGCATATGAGGTAGAATTGCCTACTGAGCTAAATATTTCACCAGTGTTTAACATTTCAGATCTGACAGAGTATCATGAAGGAGGTGTTGAAGATGAGATCACAGCAGCATAGTGGAGTATTCCAGCAACTAGTTCAGACACTAAGGAGATTGAAGATATACTGGATAGTCGTGTTGGCAGAAGCACAAGGAACAGGACATATGAAGAATATCCGGTCAAGTGGAAAGGACGACCTATTGAAGATTCATCATGGCTAACAAGGGTGGAGGTTAACCGTCTTGGTTTTCCTCTGCACACCTGAGTCGTGACAGGGTCACTTCTCAAATTACCCCGGGTGTCTGATGCAGGAGCATCCTGGGTGTAAGAGCAATCTTGCATCACCCAAAAAATATTTATGTTTTATATTCAATAAGGGTTATTTTGTGCAGAGCTGCTATTTATGGAAAGTTACTATTTTTGGTAATTTTCGTATGTGCTCAGAATGATCTGATTTCTTTCTTGGAGGTTCATTTTGGTCATATAAGTCTGACAGTAAAGTTTCATTGCCAGATCAAGTGTATATTGGAAGATATTGAAGATTTTCGGTATTGGCAGCAGGGTACAGAAACTTTGAACTCAGTTTTGAAGGCTTTAGACGCCCCGGATGAGGTCAAAAATTTGGGTGATGAGCGCTTGCGCCTGTCAGGCCTGTAGAGCACTTCGTGGCATTTCTGAAATGGGGTTATAATAGCCGATCGGGTCAACTGGTGATGACTTATGGTCTTCAGAAGTTGGGCCACCTGAGATGGCGAAAAATAATTTTCTTCAAAATTTCTGTTCGGGTTTCAAAGGTTATCTTGAGCCAACTATGATGTAATAAAATGTAAAATAAAATAATTCTAAGTTTGGTCGGCCTTATTGGCTAAAATTCTGGAACCTTCCAGGCGGTGGAAAATTGCCTATATAAGGAAGGCTGTATTATTGTCTTATGAGTTGGGGAATAATTCTGGGTAGTAGATCTGGGTATTGATTCGAGGCTTTGTCCTACAGAATATTGTAAGGGAATGCCCTGTGGCTTTACATATTGTAATTCTGAAAGTTTGTAATTCCACATTTGTGGAGATAATAAGAAGCCAATTTTCTGTTCTTGCATATTGTTGTTGTTTCTCTATTTCTGTTATGTGTTTGTGGTATTAAGGGGAGCACCCTTCATCATCTCACATCAACACCTGTTACTTCTTCCACCAAAGAAGTAGCAATAAAAAAGATTGAATCAGCAATCAAACATCACGGTCATCAAGTCAAAAGAAAAGAGCAATGGTCGGATGGTGAAAACCACATTGTGGCGGTATCCGCACCTAAGACAAGTAAAAATAAAAATCTGCTCAAAAATAATGATTCTCAAATAAAAAATGACAAGCTGATTCTCTACAAAAAAATGATGCACTACCTCAAGCATGATCTCATATCTATTATACTTCAGCCCATTCCTAGAGCTAAGAACAAAGTTAGTAATGCCTTGGTTACTTCAACATCCATCTTACAAATGAAAAAGCATAAATTTCACTTCAAGTTCCTAGTGGATGAATTACGCTATCCTGCTCATAAATCTTACAATCCTACCATCTTTTCATATCTTCCACCTCATATTCCTCTTGCAAATCCACCACGCCATTCCTTCCGCCATCCCTTACACTTTGCCTTTGTCTCTGGTGACTTGTATAGGAAGGGTCTAGACGGAACTCTCCTTAAGTTTCTAGAAATAGAGGAGTCAGAAAAAGTGCTAGCTGAAATCCATGATGGCATATGTGGATCACATTCTAACGATCCTCCGCTAGCTCAGACATTGCTCAGGGCTGGTTATTATTGGTCGAACTGGTTGAGACCTCCTATTGTCACAGTTGCAGCATTTGGGCCTGGGGCCTATCAGTTCTCTACATCAGAGGAAGCAGATTCTTGATGCCCATTTCTGTCTGGGGCATCCTTTGTACATATTTTACGATCCTGAAAAATACCAAAAAAAATTCATATATGATGCTAAAAAAATCCTAAAAAGCATAAAAAGTACTAAAAAAATGAGCATCCTAGTGAAAACCTAGTAATAGGCACTTTGATGTCTCACCAAAAAAATCAAAATATTCAAAAAATTAAAAAAATTGAAAAAGTGCCTTGGTGAAAACCTGGAAACAGGTGCCTTGGTAGCAAAAATACAAAAAATTATAAAAAGTCCTGAAAAAATTGCAATAAATCTATCAAGTGGTGAAAACCTAGAAATAGGTGCTACTTGAGACCCTTTGCACCTATGTCTATCAGTCTTGCGTGGCGCTCATTCGCTCCACTTCTTGCTTTGCCTCTCCTAGCCTGGAATTGACTCTTGTCTTAGTCTAGGGGGCATACATTGTTTTAAGCTTATCTTGGGTCTCTTTGTGCATCTAGGTTTCTTAGGCACCTCGTAAATGGTGTTTTTCAACACCACCCCAACTATGTTTTTTAACACTACCCTCACGTCGAGTGTTTCTCAACACTTATCAGATGTCCTACCCACAGTCTAGATGATGCAATATTTCTCACTGGCAGATGCGATACTTAAAGTTTGACTCTATGACCTACACACACGCACTTGACTCACTGAGATTTGTTTGACTTTATTTCTTTGCGTGCTGTCTATGATGATTTCTTTGCTAAGTGGTCTCTCCCTGAGAAGTTTTCGATGATGCATAGCTAGAAGACTGAGGGTATGAGAACATGTTTTATTTCTTTATCTGCTTGTGGGTATATTTTGTTGGTCCTCACTGTCATGAGCATTTATGCTGGTCTTACTTGACACTATGGACCTTCAAGGTATTATCCTTGACTGTTTCGCGAGTGCATGCTTCTAGTCATCTTGACTTTCTTGTGTCTCGATGTGAGCATAATCTTGCTATATCAAACTTAGGTGATCTCACTAGATTAGTCATCTGGACCTACATGTCTTTGATGCCTAGGTGGGATTTCCACATTTCTATCTGATATAGATCATATTCAGATTCACATATTTATGCTAGTATGTATTGTATGATCTTGCGACGCTACCAATAACACTCAATGATGAATATTAGATGTCTATTGGCTTTGTAACCTTGCAAGTAAACCACTTTTCATGTAGCTTGCATTCTTAAGTTCATGTTAGTTATTTTTGCATCTTGCATATGGAGAGAGCTCTCCTTTTCATCTTACGTGGACTTGTTAATCAACTGCGCTCACCTTTCACTTCTTCCTGATCATGTCTTTCACTTCTTGTCTTTCATATCACATCATTTTCCTTTCATTTCGGGATCGAAACCGAAATCCAAGTTCACCTTGTTCATCCAAATCACCTTTTCCCCCTCTTTCATGCAGTTGGCTAACCTTTTGAGGCCTGATCCTTCCATCTTCGCTGGGGAATTCTTCACCTCTTCATCCCCATCTCTTTCAAACTTCCAGTCTTTCATTCACTTTCAAATCCCATGTTCAAATTCTTCCCCTCCATGGTGTTTACGGGTTGAGGGACTGATAGGTTCGTGCCCCGTGTCCCATGTGTGGGGCATATCTTCACTGCTTGATGGTTATTCTATTCTCTTTCTTCGATTATGATTTCTAGTGATTTGATCATGCTGCTCTTGCTTCTGCTTTCCCTCTACCTAGATTTCGCTTCGATCCTGAGGGGGCAGACACATCATATCTTATTGGCTATCTCTTTCCTAAGTGTTCAGTACTATCGTTACTAGGCTGACCATGCAGGATTTTCTATCTCTCTGCACTTCATTCTTTGGAGTCAGATCGCTATTTGCTTGCCTTCTTGGCTATCTCTTGCTTTCTTGGCTGATCTGAGTTGCTTTGTGATCCCAAATCGATCTCACATTTCAACTTCATTCTTTGACTGCATGTGTTCCCAGATCGATCACACATTAGTCAAAGAGGGGCAAATGTATACACCTAAAAATGGTCACCTAGACTATTAGCCCCTTTTGCTAAATCATAAATTGCTTATTATTGATCAAATCCTAGCTCTATCATTTATTCGATTATTTTTTATGGGCTAACCATTTTATCCTAAGTTTTTATTTATTTAAAATAAATATTTCCTCCCCTTTTAATAAATAAAAAGCCCCCACTTTTCCTCTTATCCTAAGTTGCACAAATAAAGCATTATTCTTACTTTATAAAAAGAGAAAAAGCATTTTTTGTCTCATATGGACACAAAAGTCAACTCCTATTTTCTCATTGGAGGATATTTGTGCACATGGATTGCTCCTCTTTCAAACTCCACTGTTGATTAAATCTTTTTGCCTCTTAATCTCCATGGTCCATTCCTTCTCATTTCCTTTAAAAGGAGAGCTCTCTTCTTCATTTCTAGATCCCCAACTTTTTATGCTAACTTTATGCTGCAGGTTTTCTAGGTCACTTTGGAGCTTTTGGAGATTTGGAGCATTCTTAGCATCTACATCTCATTCTTGCATTCTTAGCTTAGCTTCATATTTATGCTTTCTTAGATTAGCTTCATTTCTATGCTCTAAATTAGCTCACAGATTAATTAGCTTGGGTTGTAACACTTGCATATTTCTTTTCATAGCTTAGCTTGCATTTCCATTTCTAGCATAGCATTGCATTGCATTTTCATTCTTGATTCTTGAGGATATTGGCATTCTTGCCCTTGTCTTCCTTGAATCTCCCATTGTATGGTTTACTAGCAAGGTTATAGGCTAAATAGCTCTAGCTGAGAGCATTCTTAAAAACCCTTGCACTCCATGCCTAGGGAGCTATGGATCGATTTGTGAGGGCTCATTCTTGAGTTTCCTTGCATGTAATGATCCATAGAAGTGTGACACATTTATAGCACACACAATCAAATTTGAGAAGAATGGATTCTAATGGCCATAACATCCAAGAGGCTCTCATTCTTAGATTTGAGAAGAGGGAATTCTAAAGGAAGCTCACAAGGGAAAGGGAGATAACCTTCCCTACAAGAATTAGAGGCTTTCTCTTCAGTATCTAGGAAAATAAAAATTTATCTTAACGTTTGAAACAAAATGGTATCAATTTTAAAATAAGAATATTATCTATGAAGAGAGACTAGAAAGATCCTACTAAATGAACTTTAAAAAATGAACATTTTTATTGGTTGGGAGTACTTTATACCATTTATCCTAAATTAAATTATTTTATGTTTCAAAACATTTCCTTTATTATTAAGATGTTTCAATTTGAATCCATTGTAAACCCTCTATTCAAACTATAGAAAATAAGTTAGATCAAATAGAGAAACAATGAATTTAAAAGGAAAATTGAAAATGTAAAGTAAATTTAATTTCCTATATAATAAGCTTGATTCCTATACATTTTATTTATTAAAATGATTTTATTTTCAAGCTCAATTCATTTGCGATAAAATAAAGTATAAGATATTTATGAAATAGGTACATGTTGAAAAAACCTATAAGGTCATAATTTGGAAGGAATTAAATTAAATAAAAAGTATCCTTGTAAAAGTTAATTTGATTATATGTTTTCCTATCTTAGTGGTATAAAAAATTTATGTTAAATAAAGTAGTACGAGATACTTGATAGCTACATGAAGGAAAATAAGTTTCAATGGTCCATCTTGTTGGGTCCCAAAATCCTTACTCCACTAGAACTAATTTCACTCACAAGGTCGGGGTTGTGATCATGCATGTGAAATCTGTTCATCAATATAATATAGATAGTTAAGAGTCGACTCTATGAGATTGGGCTATCTCTCATGATTTGGTCTTAGCCTAGACTCAAGAGTTTTTCCTAGGGGTATACCTCAACAGATATTTAAATCAAATAGAATAGGCAATGGAAAATAATTACAACCAAACTCAATTTTAATCTTAACTCCAAGGATTGTTACTACATCAAGAAAGACCGCCTACATTAAACCTCTATATACTTGATACACCCATGCAAGCATGATCCACATTAAATAAATCCTTCAAATTTTCACTAAAGATGGCTCATATGCTTATATTGATAATTATTGATGCATATATATCTACTCATAATAATAAACATTATTAATCAATATTTTAATTTTTTAGATGATGTAAAATTGGGAAGAGGGTTCCAACTAGTATTTAATCCTCATGCATAGTACAATTCACCATGATACTTGGATATAGTGAAACCCAAAAAAACAAGAGATTTAAATTTACATGCAACTAAGATGACATAAATTGCAGCAAAACACGGTTATTAAATTCATACTGGAGCTACATAAAACCATATATAATAAAATAAATATCACCATAAATATTGTGATATTTTTATTATATTGTCATATCTAGGTCATAATAACATTTGTGCTAGAAAATGTAGGCAAGGAAAGTCTCCAATTGAGACTAAGAAATTCTCAACAAGTGAAAATGAAAAAAAAAATGACAACTAAGTGAGAAAATATTGTAGGTAAATGATGAATGAGGAAGAAAATGTTGTAGCGAAATGAAGTTACTTGGAGCAGTGACTTTGTACCCCACATTGCTAAGCATTCATTTATGAATTATAGAGTTGAATAGAATCAATTTTGGTCCCTACTAAAATGGACACTTGAGAATAAACATATCATTTTTGGGATGGCATTAAGCAAGATAAGAAATTTTACAATGCATTGAAAGTTGGCACAATGTAAAACAGTAAAAATAAGGGACATATAGTTAATGTGGTTGGTTGGGAAGGAAGTAAGAGATGACATATGTTAAATGAAAGAAACTAGATGTTTATGGTGTTGCTCTACCTTCTTATCATATGGCATGGAAAACAAATACTAGTCACTTGTCATTCAATCACCAAGGGTGATCCTAACCCATGATCAATTATCCATCCCCGTGGACAACTACTTTACCCACTCCACCTACCATTGGTTGACATGTGGTAGAATGCATTTACATAAGTGGATTTGTTTGTGTCCACTATTGAATTTTTCAGCTTATCAACATTTTTATTATTATTATCCGATCCACATTGACCCTTAAAAATGCATTACAATTTATTATGAATCACTCTTGCTAGACCACAATTGATTTGTCTAAATAATTTTTGGATTGACTATAATACCTTTTCCAAAATCACATGTACAAAATAGTGTGTAGGCCTTAATTAAGATTTACTCTCCTGAGTATTATTAGAAAGAGGTATATAAACACGAATATGATTATCCCTATAAGAAATATGTATGAAGGATGATTCTGTATTTGAGATCTCTGCCTTCTTTAAGATTATTATATGGTGTTACCCTAACTTAAACATTTACTCTATTTTGAGATATGACCTTCTCACATATTGAAAAGAAAAGTATTTGATAAACTTACTATATATTTCTTCTTTGTGCTGTCTAAGTCTAAAATGTTCCCAATGAAAATGTGTGAATCAATTATCTCTTCGACAAAGTTAAAAGGATAAATTTTGTAGACCAATAAGAAAGTCTAAAAAACGACAACATTTGCTGAAATTGAGGATCTAGTTTTGATTTTGACATTTTCTCTTGCTTAGGTGAATTGATATAATATAATTTGTTATTCTTATCTGGACAAATGTTAGCTAGCCTCTCTAATGTAACTTATAACACCGAATCTTGGATGCTATCTTCAAAATGCCTTATGTATTGATCCTTAACCAATGATATAAATGCCCACCACAAATTGAGCATACGGCATATAAAATCTATAATTAATAAAGACAAAATATAGTGGGGCGCCTTGTCTTAAATTTGTTATATGACTTCTCCCTCAAAAAAATATTATCTTTTAAAGAGACGGCTTTGTCTCGAAGTGAGAGTTTTTTATGTTTATTAAAACTCTTGGTGAATGTGTTGCATGTGATTCACTGCCAATACAAATATACATATTTGAAACTGTGCCATTCGTTTTGTAATGTCATCAAACTCTATATGTAAATTGGCTACTTGCACATGTTAGCCATTATAGCACGTGGAATAACATACAATTTTATACGGCTTAAGAAATTTCCATTGGCATCAATCTCGCTCCCAAACGTTAATCATTAAACACAATTAAATTTTAGTTTTTGAGGTCATTTATGAAATTGTTTGAGCTTTCAGTTGAACCTCTTCGACTAAGAGTTAATGACGCCTCATCCCTTATTTCGATGTCAGAGCCTTACACTCAGCAAGACTTGATCCATGGTGACCTCATTTTGACTAATTTCTTGTTAAAAATTGTCCACTTCACCCCACTTTCATGCTAACCCTTACTAACAAAGAATAAAACATGCTAAATATTGTAATTAATACTTACCTATTTTTTTAAATTATGTTCTTTACTTTATTAAACATGGTTATTGTATCGCAACATACGTTAGGTTGTTAATGTTTCATAAATTAAATCTAATTTCATTTTATCTCTTAAAATCATTTTCTAAACACTCAAATTATATACATGATGGTGGTTGTTAACAATAATAATACATATCGTCTTTATGTTTTTTGTAATGAGTCCAAGCAATGTCATGATTAATCTAATTAGAACAATAACAATACATATAATTCAATATTGAACAACTATATCAAATATTAATAGCAAAAGAAATGTTACAATTATCAAGAGAACACCATCAAATACATCCATGAAAACCAATCATTAAGCAAGACCTACAAATCTAATTTCACATTAATTCACTTTCTTACACATATTAATTATTTTATTCATATGATTTTTATTTTTGGTATATAAATATTGTTGTCAAACAAAATGATTACTCGTGCATTTCAAATGTGGAAAACAAATTAAGAAAATGTTTAGCATAATTTTGACATATTTCTAATACATGACATTAATTCCAAATATTATCATGATACTATGGTAACTTAAGATATCTCAACATTTAATTTTATCCCAAATGATTATAACTTTGTTTTCAAGCTTGAAAATATGATAAAAGTAATATATTAATAATTCACTTATAATTTTGGATGGTGGTTGGGATAGCGCTTTGTGTGCAAAGTTGTGTCGCTTTGCATCACTCTACATGTTTGTTCATGTTTCTACATGTGTATGTGTGTGTTTTTCTCTTTCTCCCTCATTCTTATTACAATTATTGTTGTCACAAGTAAAAGGTTAATGAAATTAGTAGGAAAGAATTTAAACTTATTACTTTCTTCTTCACAACCGTTATATGTTGTTTTTTCTTATCTTTGGTATGTGTTATCACAATTTCCATGTTACCACTTGTATTTTTACAATGGATTTACGAACATGATACTAGTGGTTAGGACATTTTCTCTATCAATGTCCCTTAAACGAGTTGATTTGGAATATTGTTTTTAGTACTACCCCCTTTTTTGTTGATGTCTTTTATTTTTTGAATTTTTATCTTTATTCTATTTTCTTATTTTGTTTTTTCTTGTGTACCCTTGTACATGGTTGTTTGATTTGAGATCCTTCTCTTAGGGTTTTTGTTGGACCTTAAACTTAGTGATACCATATCCCTTTGTAGCTTTTCCCATGACCATCTCTCTCTCTCTCTCTCTCTCTCTCTCTCTCTCTCTCTCTCTCTCTCTCTCTCTCTCTCTCTCTCTCTCTCTCTCTCACTCACTCTCTCTCTCTCCTACATACTTTACCATGAGCATGAAGTGGACTCATGCACCCACTAAAGTGGGGGCTAAATGTACCATCCTAAATTTACATCACCATATAATTTTCATTTATCAGGTAGCTCCATTTAAGAATTTATGGGTCCCTTTATTTATTTCCAATACTCCACCCCTGATTTCACTTATCATTCTAGCATCTCCTCTTTATTTGGGACCTCAGAACCAAATTTGGAAAATTTTTAGGCGAACCAAGTTGCCAAAACTGACTTGGTCCCACATATTTTCCTTGATATTTAATTTGGAGTTAGATCTCAATGTTTAATTGGGATACTCAAATTCCCTTCGTCACTCGTCAAGTTTTGAGCCTTGAAAATTCTTGAGAGAGGTATATAAGAAATATATACTACTCCACATTTGAGGATGATATCATAAGCATTCAAGTTCTCTTCTACAATTTGGCATCTCAAGCATTCTAAGGCATATTTACAACATTTCAAGGCATTTACATGCCATTATTCTCTATGGAAGCAAGCTTCTTTATCTCATTGAGGGCCAAGTAGAGGAGACAACCATTAAGTAAGAAGATCAAGGAATAATCATCCATCCACAAGCATTCAAGTCTTCAAGCCATTCTTCTTTCTCTCTACAAGCATTATGACAAACAACAACATTCATTATGCAAGGAATTTCTTTCATGATTTCCTTTTATATTTTGGTGTAGAGTCAAGGTATTGCATCAGCACTTATGATCACTTTCAAAGAAGCATTACAAAAGACAAGGTATAAAACACTTTATGTTTTAGATCTAGCTTCTACTTTACAATACAATACTTTTATTTCAAGCATATTTCATTTTAATTACAAGGTTGATTCCTCAACCAAGGTTTGATTTGTGTTGGAGAGCCTGAGAACACGAGCAATCAATACCACAAAAAAAAAATTCAATTTGTTTCCCTCAATTTTTGTTTCAATCTTGTTATGGATTAGATGCAAGAAGGAATTGCATCAACACTTATGATCACTTTCAAAGAAGCATTACAAAAGACAAGGTATAAAACACTTTATGTTTTAGATCTAGCTGAACTACTTTACAATAGCATACTTTTATTTCAAGCATATTTCATTTCAATTACAAGGTTGATTCCTCAACCAAGGTTTGATTTGTGCTGGAGAGCCCGAGAACATGAGCAATCAACACCACAATAAAAAATTTCAATTTGTTTCCCTCAATTTTTGTTTCAATCTTGTTATGGATTAGATGCAAGAAGGAAATTACAATCAAAGAGTACTATACACTCAACATTGAAGGCCACCCATAATAGATGTAAACAAGGCAAATTGTGGTATCCAATTCCTTTATTCTAATGAAGTGATGTAATGTACATACATGTAAAAGAAAAACAAGTCCATTTCATAATGCTAAACTATTAGAGGTCTATAAAATATATGCAAAATGTGGAAGCACAAATGTGGCATGTGATGAATTCCTTAAAGAATGATTTCTAGAGACTGATTTTTAATAAGGTTTTATAAAATTTTAAGAAAATATATTGGGAAGGTGTAAATCCAAATCTTTAAAATGTTCTTATTAACCTCCTTTTTGCGATAAAATGAGAGCTTTAAAAAAGAGAATCCATAAAACCATAAATAAATTTTATTAGACATTGCTGCCCAAATACACATGTATGTAGAAAATGGAGGCACTAATATGGCACATGAAATGTTGAAATAATTGAAAAGGCTATAGAATATATTTTAAAAATATTTCCAATGGTACTTTCTTTGAAGAGGCACCCAAGAAAATGAAACTGTTGTGTCAGAATAAGAAGAGGCAATGACAAGGAAATGAAGTGGTTGGGTCACATGGGTGAGGGTAAATAGTGGGTTCATATAGACAACCCTTTTTGATTTTTTTGTTTTGGAAATATCCTTTACTAAATATACCACCAAATTGTGAGACATGGAAATAGCGAACACCACTCGTAAACAAAATAAATTGATCCATTTGGCTTCAATTTAGGGGAGTTGTTAGACAAGTTATCCTAAATGAAGATATATGTACAGTGTTAGAATGATGACTATATGGTATGATAGGGAAAGGTTGTAAATGAGTTTGGACTTGCAGATTTTAGTGTGTCCATGTAGAAGAAGAGAGGCCAATGAAAACACCAATATTTTGAATTTAGTGTTTCAAATTTAATGTGAATATAATTTTTCTTATTGTTGTAATTTGATTTTTCTTTTGAAGAAGAGAGTATGTAATTTTTTTGATTTTTGTGTGTGCAGCTAGATGGGAGTACCATTTTGTTAGGAATGGGAACACTGAGAGGGGGGGGGGGGGGGGGGGGGTGAATCAGTGTTCTATACTTTATTAATTTTTTTGGTATCTTGAAACTTAACTTAATTCCTTAGTTACTGGAATGAATATCAATGCAAGTTATAAGATAAACACTCATAACACATAACACCAAATATGATTACGGGGAAACCCAAATAAGTAGAAACCCCGGTGTGAATTGACACCCACTGAGAACTACACTAGTGTAATATGATCCCTATTAGAAGATCTTGCAACCCTGTTAGGATTTGTTCTTTACAATGCTTTAGTACAGTGACCTAGTCAAGGGTCAGACCCTGTTGGGAGTCTTTTACAATTATTTTTGTTAGGGGTGGGGACACACTGTCCTAGAGCTCACTACTCAAGTGGTGAAGGCTACAACCTTCTGGATATCAGATACCCACTATATCTGCAAGGTGAACTATTGTTGTGACACTGCTTGTTTGATCAGTTCCTTTTATGCGATGATGCTTTAGCCTCTTGTAAATATCTACCGCATCCTATCTTCTCTCCGCATACTTTTTCTCTGCTTATCTAATCTCCCTATCTCATGCCATGCTTAATTACAAGAGTGCATGTCTTATTTATATGCGCATACAAAACTCTTCATCAAGTCGGCCTATAACTGATTACATACAACACTTCTAGATAAATTGGCTCAAGCGTGTTTACATATAATCATATTAACATGTTTATGACCTGAATACAATAGGAACATAGCCTTTACAAAACAATATTACAAGCGATAATCAAAATACAAACAGTTGGCTCCATGCTTTGTTATGTCCTGCTACTCACTGACTGTGTCACTTCATTTGACTGTAACTTCCTCATACTGACTCATATCATCATACACTCTTAGACTTAGCATGAACACATAATTAGAAGGTTATCTTCAAGGGCGCATGTCATAATTGTTAGGAATGGGAATATTGAGAGGGGGGGGGGGCGGGGTGAATCAGTGTTCATTATATTTTAACTTTTTACTTTAATATTTATGCTGAACATAAATGCTTAAGAACTGAATTAAACATTCACATAAACATGAAACATGAAATCAACACATGATATCAATATGGTTACAGGGAAACCCAAATAGGTAAAAACCCCGGTGGGACTTGATACCCACTAATAATCTGCACTAGTGTTTTGTGATCCTTGTTAGAAGATTCTTTACCTTGTTAGGAGTAGCTTTACAATGCTTTAAGTACAATAGACCTTGTTAAGGGTCAGACCCTGTTAGGAGTCTTTTTCAATGATCCCTATTAGGGGATTGGAATCACTATCCTAGAGCTCACTACTCAAATGATGAAGGTGACAACCTTCTGAATTCAGATGCACACTATATCTGCTAGTGAACTGTTACTTGACATTGCTTGTTTGATCAGTTCCTTTGGTGCGCTAATGCTTTGACCTCTACCAAAGCTATAATACATCTTATGATGTCTTTGCATACCTCTACTCTACTTATCACAACTCTATTCGAACTTCCATACCAAATACAATGGGCACACCTTATATTTATGTGCTCATACAAAATACATAGGTAGGTCGGCCCTATAACTAATTACAAACAATGCTTCCAAATGAATTGGATTAAGCGTGCTTACAATTACACATATAAACATGTCAGAAACCTAAATACAATAGGTTCATGACCTTTACAATATTATATTATAATCGCAAATCAAAATGCTAACTATCGGCTCCATTCTTTATTCTCTGCTAGCATACACTAGCTGTGCAACTTCAACTAACTATAACTTTCACATCTTTGCATATCTACTTATGCGCTCATAGACTAAGCAATAATATAGTCTAACTAACTTAACTTCTAGGGTGCATACCATAATTCATCCGTACACATGTGCGCTGATGCTCTGAGCTGCTAGAACTCTGTATACTATCTAGTCTTCAACACTTAACTGAATTTTGATCTTTACACAAATTGCGCTGACTCCAAACTGCTATATGACTTTGTTGCCATAATGAAAACACTATATCTAGTCATATACTGTAAGGGGCTGTCGATTCACAGGATGAAACTCAAGTGATGGGACTGAGCGGCATACTGGGTGCTCTCAGTTGTGGCGTAGGTTGGTGCCTAGTGCATCTTCCAAGGAGTATCCGTTGGGGCTATGCTGTGTTCAAAGGCGCACATAGTTGTGGTGTAGGATCCTATCTTGGACAGATCTGAGGTGTATCCTTTGGGACTGTGGGGCGTCCTGGACGTTCTCAGTTGTGGTGTAGGATCCTGATCGGTCTGGATCTGAGGTGTATGCTTGGGGCTGTGCTGTGTGTCCCCTATGCACAATTGTGGTGTAGGAACCGTGTCATGCGGATCCGAGGTGTAGGTTTGGAGGGCAAGTGCCAGAGTGCATCAAGGGCGGCTCAAGGGTCGACCTCCCTCAAGAAGGATGAAGTAGAGTAGTCCTTCCCTCTAGTTGTCTAGCACAGCTCAAGGTGATATCGTGGATATCGGAGCGAAGAAGAGTAGCTCCACCGTGTCACTAGTTGGCGGGGTTTTGTAGCGATGCAGGCTTGAGGTCCCTATCTCAGTGAAATAGAGTAACTGGGCCAATGTCAGTTATGGCTTCTGAGGAGTCATCGGAGATCTGAAAGCTGGGGAAGTATAGTACCTAGTCCCAAGGTGGGAGACAAACATGTAGTGGGTTGTTCAGTCTGTATACAGATGGCACCGGTGCATCGGGTTGTCCTAGTAGGAGAGTTGGAACTCATGGTGAGTTGTGTGGGGGCAAGTGTGGCAGAGCTGGATATTCATGAATGGTGGGTCGGCGGGGTGTCACCGGGGGTGTGCATCCTGATTACCGGGAAGGATGAAGTTGTGTTGAGAAGTAGGTGTCTCGACGGCCGTAAGGTCCGAAGTGGCGATTGGGACACAGTGTTCTGAATAGTGCTCCTAGTGAGACAAGTCATGAGGCAACATCCGGGTAGGTGATCGAAGAAGTGTGTTGTGGTGTCAGTCTGAAATAGTGTGGCATGATTCATAGGCGACGTGTTATGGTGGCACAGCCGAGTTGGAAGATCAGTACAGCGTCTAAGAGATTGGGTGGATCAGTATAGCCGAGGGCCTGGGGCTCAAGTAGGACTGCACTACGTAGTGAATCCAAGGAGTGGGTATTGCATGTGTGCATGGAGTTGGTCTGAATGCCCTGGGGCATGAGTAACAAGGTTCACCAGCGAAGTCATGTAGATGGAGATCGAGAGATCAAGGCAGTCAGTGTTCTGTGTGTGGATTCTAAGCTAGCGAAGTTGGTTAGCAAGTCTCAGAAGGTTTGGTTTGGTGCTTTCGGGTTCATGTCAGATCGGGGGAGCCCAACATGAGGCGACAGGGTGTGAAGGAGGTTTTGGGCATGACTTGATTGTGTGCTCGAACGGACTGGAGGACTTGAGATGTTCTAAGGTGCTCTAGGGGTGCCGAGTATGCTATGGCAGTATGCGTAGGGAGCAGGGAGGACTCAGTGGTCTTAGTCACTCTATATTGGTGCAGTGTTCAGCAAGGGAGTCTTATGGAGTCTCGATGTGCTAAGGTGGCGCAGTGCAGTGCTCGGGGAGTATGCATAGTTGAATCATGGGGAGCCATGGTGGTTCCGGTGTATCATGGGAGTGGCGCATTGGTGACCAAGGTGGGCTCGGATGTCTGGGTTCACAAGGCCGTTGTTAGTAGCTCGTATCTTATGGGGGATTCAGGAGGTGAAGACAGTGAGGGGCCAGGAGAGGGGTTCAGCGAGGGTTGAACAGGAGTAGAGCTTTAGGGCTCGAGGCAGAGTGCAAGTGGCACCAGGCATAGCGAATCGAAAGGGTTCGGCATGCATTCCCATTCCGCTGGGGTGTATGTTAAGGTGGCAGTCAAGTGAAGGGTGCTTGATGAAGGGGAGGCGTAGTCTGGAAACAAGAAATCAGCTCACCCGATGTGGGGGTTGTAGAGTACGGTTGGCCAGTGCCACGCGGTGTTGGAGATTCTCAGGGAGATGGCTCATCCTGGGCACGAGCTAAATCCAGCCCTGTGACAGTTGGTATCAGAGCAATATTTGCAACAGTTGGTTAGTGCAGAAGGTGGTCAAATTGATATGCAGCTTCAGTGAGGTTGATATCGACAATGTTGGATTTGGTTTCAGCAGTGGAACTTGGCAGTGGTGTCAAGATGCGGCAAGGAGTCGCTAGGCCAGTGGATTGCAGAATGAATGTGGTGCAGCACAATGTGTGTTGTTCATCAGTTCACCAACTTATCTTACAAATGTGACGATGGCAGTGTCAGGGACATATAAGACCGGAGCGTGGTTGGGCTACAAAGTGCAGTGAGGTGTAGGAGCTGTATGGTGCAGTTCTGAGGAGAAACAACTTGGGCTGTAGGGTGGCTACGTTGGTCATCTTCAGTGTGGAGTAGGGACTCATTTTGGTATGGGAACCGAGGAGAATCAACATGGACTGTATGGTGTAGTAGGATGTTGTCGGTGACTTTGATCGGATCTCAGGAATGAGGGCGCTATAAGGTGTAGTGCAGTTGGTCAGTTCTGTCAGGACATCATTCGAGGCACACCTTTTAGGGCCACGAGATGTGGTGTGGAGTAGGATTTGTATGGTGCAAATCTGAGGTGAATAATTGGGCTGCATTGGGTAGTGTGGTGTAGAACTTGCAGGGTGTGGGTTCGAGGAGTAATGGCTTGTGTTGTATGGCGCAGTGAAGTTCGGGGCTTGCATAAGGTAAGTCCAATGTGGAAAATGTTTGGGCCATTTCATATGGTGTGGCGTAGGGTCTTCATGGCAGAGATCTGAGGAGTAATCAGCTGGTGGAGTGACAGGTTGGTTTGGCAGCTACGGGCAGGCTAGGCAGCGGTGTCATGAAGCGGCAACATTGGAGCGATCTGGTATCGTGTGGTGTAGGGTGGTACAAAGTGTGTCACCTGAGGTGTAAAACTGGGCTGCATAGTGCAGAGGTGTAGGGTCATGCAAGTTGTGATCTGAGGATGGAGGAGTAAGTATTGGTGTGGTCACAATGTTCAGGAGGTGTATCGGCAGGCGGATGTTGTTGTTCATTTCTAGGTCGAATTGCTGGGGGTGAGTTGGGTGCAAGTCATGCCAGAGTGTCTGTCAGAATTCAGTAGAGTGACGTGATGGAAGCCAATGAAGTCGAAGGTTGGACGTGGCTGCTCAGGAAAATGAAATTGGGAGCGGTTTATTCAATTTGGAGTAGGATTGTGTCTCGTACATAGTCCGAGGAAGGTTGTGAGTACTAAGGGAGGCACAGAAGTTCTGGAAGTGAATCGGTAGACTGAGGTTTGTGTGCATTTTGGGTTGTGTTGTTGTAGATGAGTATGGGTGCATTATGCATGCCATCAGGTCAAGTCAGCAGGCAGACGAAGTGGTACAGGAGGAAGTCGACAAGCCGAAGGTTGAACGTGTGTGCACTTGGGAAAACAGGGAGCTTGCACAACAGGGTTGGGGCAGGCCTGTCTTTCAGTGGATGTCGGGAATGGTTCTTGGACAGTTGATGGTGGAAGACAGAAGTTTGGTGTATTGTTGTGGAACGACACAGGAAGGCTGAGTGGAGACATAAGTATACGGTATACGGTTCTCAGGGTACCATTTGGTGTGGTAGGCTCAGTTGGAGTGAGACATGGAGTGGATTCATGCAGTGGGTCAGTATCTGGTATGCTGATAGCATCAAGTATGTTACGGTGACAGAAAAGGTGCAACAATGTAAATGTGAGGAGTACAGTCGATGTACAGTGCACAAGGCATCTGCAGATCCCCTCGACAGGTTCTAAGGTAACGAAGTGCGGGTCTCTAGTCGGTAAGTCCGGCGAAGAGGACGTCGCCTGTTTTAGAGTGGGGGAGGATGTAAGGGGCTATCGATTCACAGGATGAAACTCAAGTGATGGGACTGAGCGGCATGCTGGGTGCTCTCAGTTGTGGCATAGGTTGGTGCCTAGTGCATCTTCCGAGGAGTATCCGTTGGGGCTATGCTATGTTCAAAGGCGCACATAGTTGTGGTGTAGGATCCTGTCTTGGATAGATCCGAGGTGTATCCTTTGGGACTGTGGGGCGTCCTGGATGTTCTCAGTTGTGGTGTAGGATCCTAATCGGTCTGGATTTGAAGTGTATGCTTGGGGCTATGCTGTGTGTCCCCTATGCACAGTTGTGGTGTAGGAACTGTGTCATGCGGATCCGAGGTGTAGGTTTGGAGGGAAAGTGCCAGAGTGCATCAAGGACGGCTCAAGGGTCGACCTCCCTCAAGAAGGATGAAGTAGAGTAGTCCTTCCCTCTAGTTGTCTAGCACAACTCGAGGTGATATCATGGATATCGGAGCAAAGAAGAGTAGCTCCACCGTGTCACTAGTTGGCGGGGTTTTGTAGCGATGCAAGCTTGAGGTCCCTATCTCAGTGAAACAGAGTAACTGGGCCAATGTCAGTTATGGCTTCTGAGGAGTCATCGGAGATCTGAAAGCTGGGGAAGTATAGTACCTAGTCCCAAGGTGGGAGACAAACATGTAGTGGGTTGTTCAGTCTGTATACAGATGGCACCGGTGCATCGGGTTGTCCTAGTAGGAGAGTTGGAACTCATGGTGAGTTGTGTGGGGGCAAGTGTGGCAGAGCTGGATATTCATGAATGGTGGGTCAGCGGGGTGTCACCGGGGGTGTGCATCCTGATTACCAGGAAGGATGAAGTTGTGTTGAGAAGTAGGTGTCTCGATGGCCGTAAGGTCCGGTGTGGCGATTGGGACACGGTGTTCTGAATAGTGCTCCTAGTGAGACAAGTCATGAGGCAGCATCCGGGTAGGTGATCGAAGAAGTGTGTTGTGGTGTCAGTCTGAAATAGTGTGGCATGATTCATAGGCGACGTGTTATGGTGGCACAGCTGAGTTGGAAGATTAGTACAGTGTCTAAGAGATTGGGTGGATCAGTATAGCCGAGGGCCTGGGGCTCAAGTAGGACTGCACTACGTAGTGAATCCAAGGAGCGGGTATTGCATCTGTGCATGGAGTTGGTCTAAATGCCCTGGGGCATGAGTAACAAGGTTCACCAGGAAAGTCATGTAGATGGAGATCGAGAGATCAAGGCAGTCAGTGTTCTGTGTGTGGATTCTAAGCTAGCGAAGTTGGTTAGCAAGTCTCAGAAGGTTTGGTTTGGTGCTTCCGGGTTCATGTCGGATCGGGGGAGCCCAACATGAGGCGACAGGGTGTGAAGGAGGTTTTGGGCATGACTTTATTGTGTGCTCGAATGGACTGGAGGACTTGAGATGTTCTAAGGTGCTCTAGGGGTGCCGAGTATGCTATGGCGGTATGCGTAGGGAGCAGGGAGGACTCAGTGGTCTTAGTCACTCTATATTGGTGCAGTGTTCAGCAAGGGAGTCTTATGGAGTCTCGATGTGCTAAGGTGGCACAGTGCAGTGCTCGGGGAGTATGCATAGTTGAATCGTGGGGAGCCATGGTGGTTCCGGTGTATCATGGGAGTGGCGCATTGGTGACCAAGGTGGGCTCGGATGTCTGGGTTCACAAGGCTATTGTTAGTAGCTTTTATCTTATGGGGGATTCGGGAGGCGAAGACAGTGAGGGGCTAGGAGAGGGGTTCAGCGAGGGTTGAACAGGAGTAGAGCTTTAGGGCTCGAGGCAGAGTACAAGTGGCACCAGGCGTAGCGAACCGAAAGGGTTCGGCATGCATTCCCATTCCGCTAGGGTGTATGTTAAGGTGGCAATCAAGTGAAGGGTGCTTGATGAAGGGGAGGTGTAGTCTGGAAACAAGAAATCAGCTCACCCGATGTGGGGGTTGTAGAGTACGGTTGGCCAGTGTCGCGCGGCGTTGGAGATTCTCAGGGAGATGGCTCATCCTGGGCACGAGCTAAATCCAGCCCCATGACATATACTTTAGTATAGACAACTTGCCAAAAATCTCCCCCTTTGTAATTGATGACAACAAAGGAATATGGCCAAGTTGCTAGCTATTCCTTTACACAAATTTTTTTGTCTTCTATACATTTTTATACATAATCTTATATCACCCTATACATATATATACTCCATATTCTATACACAACTCCCCCTTTGACATTAATGACAAAAGGTGCATCAAAAAATTGTATATACACATACTCACTGAGGGAAAACATCCAGATATGCAATCTTGAGGTTCTGGATCTCCTTCTTCCAAAAGGTTATCAAAGAGTTAACTATTTGGAGATGGGCGCATAATGCATATTGAAGCTTCTGCATCTTCTCCAAGTCATTGATTGAACCATGATCATAAGTTACCATGGTGGCATCAATCTCCTTTAAATTCTAATTGAGGATGTCTAAAGAGGGCACACAACCATTCCTCAATTGAGTCTTTCTAGACCTTATCCTTGTTATCTCTTTTTCTTCCTTCTCAATCTTGTCTATCTATCCTTGGTAGACATTGTTGCACATGTTCACATCATTGGATGTGTCTGACACTAGATGATTTACCTGCTCAATCATAGCTTCTGCTTCTTTTATCTTCTTGAAGTGAGCATCGGTGAGCTTGTCTTGATCCATGCATGCTGCAATGATCCTTCTTCCTTCATCAGCAAATTCTTTCAAGGATTCTTGACTAGACTTAAGAGAATTCAAGTCTATTGCAAAGTTTCTCATCAACTCATTCAGTCTCTTCTTTAAGTACTTCTCTTCTACTACTATAGATGTAGATTCTTCTAGGCTAGAAAAATTTCTTTTGAACTATGAGAGGACTGAACTCACATCATCAACCGAATGTACTTTTAATACTTTCTTATCCTCTGGCAGCAAACTGTTCAAAATATTTACTGATTCTATTAGGAGAGGATTTCTCATAACTTGTTTTTCTTTAGCCTTCTCCATAGCCAAGACGTTGAACTTAATTAGGTCTTCTTCCTTCCAAGAGTCCAAACTGCTTGTGTCAGGTGTCAAACTTGACAACAATGATGAGGAGGGAGTGATGGGAGTGATCTCCATCACTTCTAGTTTTGCTTTTGCAAGATCAACAAAAGTATCTTCTTCTTTCTTTTCTACCTCTTCTTCTTTCTTATTAGATACATCTTCTATGAGTACTTCTTCTTGCTGAGTGGGAGGTGTATTGTTGCATTAGATTTTTGCTTCTTCAGTACTAACAAATACTTCTTCAAACTTGTCCAAATCCTTATCAGTAGCCGCCATGGCTATCTCCACATTATCTATGATAACAGTGATGCCTTCGTGAGATTCTGAGATGGGTGCATACTTGTTTGCCTTTGTTTGAGTTTTTTCTATGGGCGCTGAGTCCTGAGGACCTATCACTAGTATATTGAAGGTCTTTGCTTCTTTGTCTTGCTTACTAGGTGCATGAGTGATGGGCGCAGTAGGCATTTTTATGTGTTGTTGTAATAACACTTTTTTAATTGCCTTCTCTATTTCCTTCATTATCAACTCATAGTCTTTGTTTGTAATGTGTATAGTTCTCATCTTTTTCCTTAAGCGCGGCTTCACTAGATTTAGTAACAATGACCTTTCTTCAATAGAACATACTGGAAGAGTGGAATCAAGAATTTATTCCCTTATTCTCAGATCCTCTTTAGTGGCTTGTCTTTTGAAGGTGTCCAGTATTTCCCACACCTTATCTACAATTTATGTTTTCAATTCAAGAACTGTCTTCTTGAACTTTATCATATGTTTGAAAATCATCTCATGTATCCCTGATTTGTCAATCTCATTGTAAGATTCATATAAATTCCCTACTTGATCAATTATGCCCCCATCAGCAATTCTAGTGCTAAATACTTTAAGGCTAGGTCCGAGTCCTACCTTAGAAGGTGCCTGAATGTTTTTCTTTCTCCTTAATGCTCACGAGGATGGATGACTAGTGCTAGCTTCTTTCTTCCTCTTGAATATAGGCTTATACTTTGGAGGAGTGATAAGATCAATAGTATCTATGGGCGCAGATGGAGTATTATCTTCTTTACCCTTCTGACTATCACCAGATTTAGTTTTCATCTTCTTCAACTTAGGATCTTCTTGTTCTTCCTTTGCTACTGTACTTTTAAATTCTAGGGAAATATTTTCATTCCTTTCTTTATCAAGGTCTTCTTGAGACACACCATGTATTCTCAAGATATTAGAGGTGACCTTTGCAATCAACTTCTCTAGTCTTTTCCTCATAGCTTCCCCACCTAGGTTCATTAGGATCTTTGGGGGCTAAAAGAAGTACCTGTACATAAGCTTCAAGAACTTGTTCCTCTACTTCATACCCAAGTGGATGAATCCACTGAGTCCTAGGCTCAACAACTTCCATACATGTAGTATCAATCTCCACCATAAAGCATATTGTATCCTTATATTTCTCTACAATGCTTTGTAGAATCCTATACCTCATCTGCATCTTAGCTCTAAAATTATTCAATTCCAAAGTGATGTAATCTCTTAGTGTGCTTTTTTTGGATGCTTTGTTGGATATTTGAGGCATGGTAGGTATGGACTTGTCTAAGTACAAATATGTTATCTTCCCAACAATATGAAGGTACATGTAGATGATTAGGGACCCAAACCTAAATATCTTTGTTTTTTCATGCTTGATGGCCTTGATGTTATTTATCAACTATGTGTGTAAGATCTCACACAAGTTGAATTCCCCATCTTCCTTCACAAGCCTGATAGCTACTAGAATAGTGCCCACAGACACACTATTCACCTTGCTGGTGTGATGAAACCTGTAACCCAATACCATTGACATCAATTTGATGTCTACTTGCTCAATAGGCTTGATGGTCATGTCGCACCTATCACTCCTGGACTTACATACTTGTTCTACCATTTTCCTAGCATCCTTGCCCATAGGAAGGATGGTGCCTGTTCTAGAGAGGCCTACCATCTCATGAATTAAGTCATTTGTGATTCTAACTAGAACATCTCCAATCCATAACAAATCATCATGGATTCTGCTCAATAAGATCTTTATCCATTCTGTCTCATAGAATTCATATGTCGTAGCATACTAACCAATAGGGTGATCATTCCATTTGGCATATTCATCCATGAATATTTTATCCTATTTCAGCATGGTATCCATGTGCGCCCTTAACCTATCTAGTCCAACAGGTTCTTTCTTACAGTAGATGTAAGCCCTTATGTCTTCCACATGCATGATGCCCATAGGCATGTGGGAAAAAGCTCTCTCTAAATCATCTAGGGTGGATTTAAATGGGTGCCTCTTGAAAACATATCTTTTCTTCTTAGAAAAATCATAAGAAATGGGAGTGGCCATGACTTACTTGTTAATCACTTTGCAACTAAACTTAGAGATAATCTGATGGCTTTCAAATTGGTGCAACAAGCTAGGGTTTCTACAAATGGTCAAATACACTGATAACTGCAGAAAATCTCTAATAGATCAATGACCAAGACTTAACAACAACTTCCAATGCTCCTTCTTCTCTCTATCACTTTGAATTTGAATGCAATGAGCAATCAAATAACTTCTGTATACTTTAAAAGTGAAAAATCAGCCATTAATGCATGTCGTATAAACCAGGCTGTCACTTCAAATTTTCAAACTTGAGCTCCATTAACAATCAGCATGTGTGCTCTTTCACAAAGGTTCCTATACACTCCAAAAGCTTAAGTCCAAAGGCACATACTCTAAGGATGAGTATACCACCCACGCAGGGGTCTAGAGCTAAATTAGCTCCCCCTATGACCCTAAGGGTCATTCATGCAGATGTAGAGGGTACGTCCACTAGGGATGCATCCAATATATTCTCATCAATTGTTTCCATCTTTTTCTCTGACCAAATCATTCTCAAATCATCTGAGGCTTTCACAAACTTGACTTCTACTTCAGGATCCAAAACTGGTTCTTTGGCCTTTTTAGGGCTTTCCTGACCATGTGTCCTTGATCTACAGAACCTTAAGATGTGTCCAGCCTTGTTACAAGAGTGACAAATGACTGGAGGTCTTATATTCCTTGACGCCTTGACATGAGTCACCATTCTACATTGCTTTGCTCTGTGACCAATATAGTTACATATTTGACATGTAACATTCTGAGAACTTCTTACATTTGTCTGATTCTGATTTCTTTGATCTTGCTAGATTCTATTATTTTTACTAGTTTTGTAATTTATAGCTCTGTGACCAAAATTTTTGCATGAATAATAGTAACCATTAAAAGGTTTTACCTCTATACAGTTCCTCACAATGTCTCCATGCTTTTTACAAGAAAAATAGGTGTGTTCAGCTTGCTTGCACTCATTCTTGGGTGGTCCACCATTATCTATGGTTTGATCTTCAGTCTTCTCAATATCTATAGAGTTATTTTGGGAGTCCTTTCTTGCTCACATATTGTCCACCTAATTTTGTGCTTCATTGTAACCAATACAACTAGTGTTTCCTTTGATTCTTCTTGCATACAACTATGATTCTACCAACTTAGCACTAGTGTGTAACTTGTCAATATGATCCTTTGCCTTTTTTAATTCAGACTCCAAGCTTTCTTTGCTATTCCTTAGCTCCAAGATTTCCATGTTTGCTTGCCTTAGTTCTTCATTTAGCTAAAGGTTTTATTTGATTTGTTCATCATAGACTGGCTGATTATTAGTCAGCTTATCATCAACCTCTTCAAGTTTTTATTTTAAGGATTTGTTTTCTTCATTGAGCTTCTTGACCATTATCCCTAGATCACTGGTAGAGCATTCTTTCAAATCTTTCCTTAACTCTTTGATGACTAACTGAGCATTACTAAGTTTATCCTTTGGCTATTCAGATTCTCTTTCTGACTTGTCCAAATCTTCAAGAGCAGCTTCAAGATTTTTCTTCAGATGTTTCATTTCTATTTTTTCAATGATCTCCTCAAGTGGTTAAACTTATATGCTAAGGACTAGAGCTCTGATACCAATTGTTAGGAATGGTAAGACTGAGAGAGGGGGGAGGGTGGTAAATTAGTGTTCACTATATTTTAACTTTTAACTTTAATCTTTATGCTAAACATAAATTTTTAAGAACTGAATTAAACATTCACATAAACATGAAACATGAAATCAACACATGACACCAATATGGTTACAGGGAAACCCAAAAAGGTAAAAACCCTGGTGGGACTTGATACCCACTAATATTCTGCACTAGTGTTTTGTTATCCTTGTTAGAAGATCCTTTACCCTGTTAGGAGTAGCTTTACAATGATTTAAGTACAATAGACCTTGTTAAGGGTCAGACCCTATTAGGGTAGTGGACTCACTATCCTAGAGCTCATTGCTCAAATGATGAAGGCCACAACCTTCTGAATTCAGATACACACTATATTTGGTGGTGAACTGTTACTTGAAACTACTTGTTGAATCAGTTCCTTTGGTGTGTTGATGCTTTGACCTCTAGAAAATCTCTAGTACATATTGTGCTATCTTTGCATACCTCTTCTCTACTTATCACAACTCTATTCCAACTTCCATACCAAATACAATGGGTGCACCTTATATTTATGCGCTCATACAAAATACATAAGTAGGTCGGCCCTATAACTAATTACAAACAACACTTCCAAATGAATTGGCTTAAGCATGCTTAAAATTACATATATAAACATGTAACCAACCTAAATACAATAGGTACATGACCTTTACAATATTATATTACAATCGCAAATCAAAATGCTAACTATCAGCTCCATGTTCTATTCTCTGTTGGCACACACTGGTTGTGCAACTTCAACTAACTGTAACTTTCACATCTTTTCATATCTACTTATGTGCTCATAGACTAAGCAAGAATATAGTCTAACTAACTTAACTTCTAGGGTGCATACCATAATTCATCTGTACACACGTGCACTGATGCTCTCAGCTGCTAGAACTTTGTATACTATCTAGACTTTAACACTTAACTGAATTCTGATCTTTACACAAATTTCGTTGACTCCAAACTGCTATATGACTTTGTTGCCAGAATGACAACACTATATCTAGTCATATACTTCAATATAGACAACTTGCCAACAATAACTCTTTCATACGCATGTGTGCCGATGCTCTATTCACCTGGTGCTCTGCTATATGTGTAGTCTTTCGTACGTAGCCATATTTCTAATCTTCTACATTATGCACCGACTCCAAAACTTCATATGACTTTATTTCCATAATGACAACACTAAATATAGTCATATAATTCTGTATAGTAAATGTTCCAACAATCTCCCCCTTTTTCATTAATGGAAACAAAGGAATATGGTGAAGTTACTAATTGTATCCTTATACAAAATTTTCTAATAAAAACTCTAACTTATATCTCTCCTTTTTCTATGTGCTATACTCCCCTTTACATCATATACAAAACTCCATATTATTTCCTTTACATACTATACTCCCCCTTTGACATTAATGACAAAGGTGCTCAAAAAAAATGTATCCAAAAGTACTTACAAAGTGAAAACATCTGGATATGCTATTTTTAGGTTAGCAATCTCATTTGCCAAAATTTCTTCAGTGTGTCTATTGTCTGGAGATGGGCACACATAGCATATGTTAACTTCTCCATATTCTCCAAATCTGTACTTGGACCTTGATCATATGTCACCATAGTGGCATCAATCTCCTTGATGTTTTGATTCAAGACATCTAATGAGGGTGCAAGAGCATATCTTAGCTCTATTTTCCTTTCTCTTATCTTAGACATTTCTTTCTTAGCCTTCTCTATTTTGTCCACTTGTCACTAGTATACATTGTTACACATGTTCTGATGAACTACAACTGATTGAATATCTAAATGACTTGAAGATCAGTGATTAGAGATCATCGAGTTACTAAATTGATATGTAAGATGATTAAATCAGTAATATGTTGTCATTGATGTCAACTAGTTTTGATAGTACTTATCATGTAAGTTACAAACATCTAAACATTTGTAGAAGGGAGAAAGGGATGAAGAACTGAAATACCTACATGAGAATGATGGATATGATAGATGAGGATAAGGAATACTTTGGGTAACTTATTGATGAATCTACGACCGTATGTTATTGACTTGATTATGTTTCATTAATCTATGATGTAGAAGAAAGAAAAAATGTACAAAGCAGTGTGGTCACTAAATGAAGACTGTAGTATACACTAAGCTAGTGTAGTGTATACTAAGTGACTGTTAGGAATGGAAACACTGAGAGGGGGGGGTGAATCAGTGTTCACTATATTTTATCTTTTCACTTAATCTTTAAACTAAAATTAAATTCTTAAGTACTGAAATGAACATCCACATAAACATGAAACATGATATCAACACATAACACCAATATGGTTATGAGGAAACCCAAATAGGTAAAAAATCCAGTGGGAATTGACACCCACTAATATTCTACACTAGTGTATTATGATCCTTGTTAGAAGATCCTTAACCCTATTAGGAGTTGTTTTACAATATGTTTAGTACATTAGACCTTGTCAAGGGTCGGACCCTGTTAGGAGTCTTTTACAATAAACCCTGTTAGGGGTGTGGACGCACTATCCTAGAGCTCATTTCTGAAGTGGTGAAGGCTACAACCTTTTGATCTTAGATACACACTATATATGCTAGATGAATTGTCACTATGACACTACTTGTCAGATCAGTTCCTTTGCGCTGATGCTTTGACCTCTTGCAAAGCTCTAATACATCTTATAGTCTATTCAAACACTTCTGATCTACTTGTCACAACTCTATATCAACTTTCATACCAATTAAAATGGCCACATCTCATATTTATATGCACATACAAAACAAACAACTAGGTCGGCCCTTAAACCTATTACATACAATGCTTCCAATTGAATTGGCTCAAGCGTGTTTACAAAAAAACATATTTATATGTTAGGAACCTAATTACAATAAGCACATAGCCTTTATATCATTAGAATATAACCGCAACTTAAAATACTAATAGTTTGTTGCTTACTTTGTTCTTCTCTAGCACATACTAGCTGTGTAACTTCAACTGTCAGTATCTTTCTCATACTTGCATATCTGATTATGCACTCATAGACTAAGCATGAATATAGTCTAACCAACTTATCTTCTACGGTGTATGCCATAACTTGGTCATATGCATGTGTGCTGATGCTCTGAGGTTTAGGAACTCTGTACACTATCCAATCTTCAACACTTAATTGATTTCTGATCTTCCCATCAAGTGCCCTGACTCCAAACTACTATATGACTTTTTTTGCATAAGGACAACACTATACTAATTCATATACATCAATATAGACAAATTTCCAACAATTTCCCCCTTTGTCATTGATGGCAATAAAAGAATATGGCCAAGTTGCTAGTTGTCCTTAATATAAAAAAACTTGTGTCTTATATCTCCCTATACATATCTATAATCCATATTCTACACATACTCCCCCTTTGACATTAATGAAAAAGGTGTGTCAAAAATGATTCTACAAAAACTTACTATGATAGAACATTTGGATATGCTATCTGTAGATTTTGGATCTCCTTCTTCCAAAATGTGATTAGTGAATTTATAATCTATACATGGACACATAAAGCATACTGTAGCTTCTCCATCTTCTCCAGATTAGTGCTAGGACCTTGATCATATGTCACCATGGTGGCATCGATCTTCTTGATATTCTGATTTAGTATGTCTAATGAGGGTACAAGAGCATTCCTTAGCTGAGTCTGTCTAGCCCTTATCTTGATCATCTCTTTTTCTGGCTTCTCAATCTTGTCTAACTATCCTTGGTAGACATTATTGCACATGTTCACATCAATAGAGGGATCTTCCACTGATTTCTTTATGCTATCTATCATGACTTCTATGTCTTGTACCTTTTTGTACAGACCACCAGTCAGTTTGTCATGGTCCATACAGTCAACAATGATCTTTCTTCCCTTTTCTACAAACTCCTTCAAAGATGCTTGAACAACCTTTAGTGAGCTCAGGTCAAGTGTATAGTTGCTAACCAATTCACTTAATCTCTTCTTCAAGTACTTCTCCTTTACAACTAGGGATGCAGATTCTTCTAGGCTAGAGAAATTACTTTTGAATTGTGAAATGACTGCACTTACATCATCAATAAAGTGTACCTTGGACACTTTTTTGTTTACAGGTAACAAACTATTTAGTATGTTCACTGACTCTACAAGGAGAGGATTCCTCATCACTTGTTTCTCCTTGGCCTTCTCCATAGCTAAGACATTGAACTTAATTAGGTCTTCTTCTCCCCATGAGTCCAAACTAGTTGTGTCAGGTGTCAAACTTGACAACAATGCAGCTGAGGGAGTGATGGGAGTGTTATCCATCACTTCTTGTTTTACCTTGATTAGTTCAGTTGATGTTTCATCTTTTTGTTCACTTCCTTTTACCTCTTCTTCTTCTTTTTGTTTTTCAACTTACTTTTCTTTTTCTTTCTCATTTGTTATATCCTCAATCAATATTTCTTCTTCATGAGTAGGAGGAGTGTTACTACATAAGATTTCAGCTTCTTGTGTGCTTACTAAAGCTTCTTCAAAATTGTCCAACTCAGTGTTAGTTGTCGCCATGGCTATCTCTACATTATCAATGATAATGGTGCTATCCTTTAGTGACTCTGTCATGGGCACAGACTTATCTACCTCTGTTTGTGTTCAACTATAAGTGTTGTGTCCTGAGGACCTGTCACTGATGCATTAGTGGGCTCTACCACCTTGACTTCCTTTAAGGGTACTTGTGCCTATTTATGAATACTTTCTCAAATTCCTTCTCTATTTCCTTAGCAACAAGATCATAGTTCTTGTCCATAATGTACAAAGTCCTTGACTTGGTTCTAAGATGTGACTTTACTAACTCTAACAACAAAGAATTTTCCTCTAGAGAACATACAGGAAAGGTATCATCTAGAATCTTTCCCCTTATCTATAGATCTTCTTCAATAGCCTATCTCTTTTGGAATTCTAGGATGTTCCACACATTATCAGGGATCATCGTCTTAAGTTCCAAGACTATCTTCTTCAACTTCAACATGTGTTTGACTATCATACCTATATGCATCCTAAAATGGTCGCCTAGACTTTGGGCCCCCATTTAGCAATTTATCAAATCCCTGAATCAATATTTTATCAATTATATCAATTTCCTTGATCAAATCTTTTTTATCATTTTTTATTATTTACCTTGGGCTAACCATTTTATCCTAAGTCTTTATTTATTTTAAAAGAAATATTTTCTCCCCTTTTAATAAATAAAAAGCCCCCACTTTTCCTCTTATCCTAAGTTGCACAAATAAAGAATTATTCTTATTTTGTAAAAAGAAGAAAAGCACTTTTTATCTCATATGGACACAAAAGTCAACTCTTATTTTCCCATTGGAAGATATTTGTGCACATGGATTGCTCCTCTTTGATGCTCCACCATTGATTAAGTCTTTTGCCTCTTAATCTCCATGGTCCATTCCTTCTCATTTCCTATAAAAAAAGAGCTCTCTTCCTCATTTGCATATATCATTCACTTTTATGCTAATTTTATGCTACAGATTTTCTAGGTCATTTGGAGCTCTTTGAAGACTTTCTTGCATCCAAGCTTTGAAGACATTGTTGTTGCATCACATCTTGGCTTTGTTCATTACTTCATAGTTTAGTTTTCATTCTTTCATAGTAGCTTCATATTTCATGCTTTCATAGTTTAGATTTTCTTTCATGCTTTAGAATAAATCATCTAGTTTAATAGGAAGGATTGTAACACTTGCTATTTCCATTTCATAGTTTAGCTTGTATTTTCATTTCCATAGCTTAGCTTGCATCTCTCATATCTAGCTTGCATATTCATCTTAATCTAGCTTGCATTGCATTTCATTTGATTCTTGGAGATATTGGCACTCTTGCCCTTATCTTCACTTGAATCTCTCATTGTGTGGTTGACTAGCAAGGTCATTAGCTTAATAGCTCTAGCTGAGAAAAATTTTACAATCTTGCAACTCCATACATAAAGAGCTATGGATCAATTTTTGAGACCTCATTCTTGAGCATTCTTGATCGTAAGGATTCATAGAAGTGCACTACTTTTATGTGTACATTTCTAGCACCCATAGTGGGGCAGAGTAGATTAGCTTTGTCCTTTAGATTTTGCATTTCTATCATATTTTTGGTGATTTTTGGACATTATTCGTGGTCACTGGGTTTTCTGTCTCAGTGTATCATGTGATAATTCTAAGAATATCATGCAATAGTTCTCTGTATACATGAGCGATACTTCACCTGTCGGAAGTATCACCCACCTGTTTCAGGAACTGTCAACAGGTCTCAGACGAAATATCACCTGGGTATAGAGTAGACTATCACTCGGACTAATATTATCACCCCAGTACATTGAGAAGTGTCACGCTATAATTCTGGTGTCTGCAGTCTATTTCTATACCTAGTAATTAGCCTTTTTGAGGTTTTTTGGTTGAATATTGATTTAGTTAGCTTATTGTTTCTATTTCCTACACTTAGAATTAATTTGCATAGTTGTACTCATTTTCTTGCACCTTCATTTGGATTTTGGATTTAAAAAGAACCTCTCATGTGTTTGGCTTGAATGTTTACTTGCTTTCATAGGCACATCTCTTTTATGCTCTTAATGGTGAATGAAAGAACATAGATCTATTTTTAAAAGTTTGTGTAAGTGAATGCTTCTTGGTTTCCAATATCAAATATCTCATTGAATGATTGGGGGCATGGATTCATTCCTTGTTTACATAGGGAGTTAAATGCACCACTTTGTGGACTCACTCTATGTTTTCTTGGAAAGTTAAATATTCCATTGATTCAACCCTTTTTCATTTGTGAGTAATATTGATAAGAAACTTTAGAGTACTTTTGATGAAGGGTTCTCCCCTTAATACCACAAGCACATAACAGAAATAGAGAAACAACAACAATAATATGCAAGAACAAAAAATTGGCTTCTTATTATCTACACAAATGTGGAATTACAAACTTTCAGAATTACAATATGCAAAGACACATGGGCATTCCCTTACAATATTCTGTAGGACAAAGCCTCGAATCAATACCCAGATCTACTACCCAGAACTACCCTAGACAACACTATGGGCCTTCTTTATATAGGCAATTTCTACCGCCCGAGAAGGTTCTAGAAATTTAGCCCTTAGGGCCGACCAAACTTAGAATTATTTTATTTTATAATTTATTACATCAAAGTCAGCTCAAAATGAGTTTTGAAACCCAAACAGAATTTTGAACAAAAATTATTTTCTGCCATTTTAGGTGACCCAACTTCCAAAGAACATAAGTCATCGCCCGTTGACCCGATTGGCTATTATAACCCCATTCTGGAAATGCCACGAAGTGCTCTACAAGCTTGACTTGCGCTATGCGCCCACCACCCAAATTTTCAACCTCATCTGGGGCCTCTAAAGCTTTCAAAACTGAGTTCAAAGTTTCTGTACCCTGCTGCCAATACCGAAAATATTCAATATCTTCAAAACTACACCTGATCTAGCCATGAAACTTTGTTGGTAGGCTAATATGACTGAGATGAACCTCCATATGTAAAATTAGACATTCTGAGATTGTAAGACCAACTTACTAAAAATAGCAAGTTTCCATAAATAGCAACTTTGCACAAGATAGCCCTTATTGAATACCAAAATAGAAATATTTTTGGGTGATGCAAAATTACTCTTACACCTAGGATGCTCCTGCATCAGACACCCGGTGTAATTTAAGAAGTGACCCTGTCACGACTCAGGTGTGCAGAGGAAAATCAAGACAGTTAACCTCCTCCTTTATTAGCCATGATGAATCTTCAATAGGTCATCCTTTCCATTTGACCAAATACTTTTCATATGTCTTGTTCTTTGTGCTTCTGCCAACACGACTGTCCAGTATGTCTTCAATCTCCTTGATATCTGAAGTGGTTGTTGGAATACTCCACTGTGCTACTGCAACCTCATCTTCAACACCTCCTTCATGATACTCTATCAAATCTAAAATGTTAAACACTGGTGAAATATTCAGCTCAATAGGCAATTCTACCTTATATGCATTTCCTGAATCATGCTTCTTCAATATCGTACATGGTCCAAACTTCTTCATTTTCAACTTGTTATATGTACCAACCGGAAATCGCTCCTTCCGCAAATGAACCATGACTTCATCCCCAACCTGAAATTCCTTATGCCTCCTTTTCTCATCTGCCTTAGTCTTATACTGTGCATTCATCTTGGTAATATGCTTCCTCACCTCCTCATGGATGTTCTTCAAGTGTTCTGCAAAATCCTCCACTTCAGCACTACTTATTTCTCCTTTATCTATCTTTCTCAACTCAGATGCATTTCTTGGACTACTTCCATATACAATCTAGAATAGTGATTTACCAGTGCTCCTATTGATAGAATTATTGTATGCAAATTCTGCCTGTGGTAAAATCAAATTCCATCCTGTTGGCTTATCTCCAACCAAACATGTCAGCAGATTTCTCAAACTTCTATTCACCACCTCTGTCTATCCATCAGTCTGTGGATGATGTGATGAACTAAACTTCAAATCTGTCAACTTCTTCCACAATGTCCGCCAGAAATATCCAACAAACTTAGTATCTTGATCTGAAACTATGGTCTTTGGCAAACCATGTAGCCTCACCACTTCTCTGAAAAATAATTCTGCTACATGAACATCATTAGTCTTCTTGTAAGAAATGAAATGTGCCATCTTCGAAAATTTGTCAACTACTACAAAAATTGAATCATGTCCCCGCTGTGTCCTCGGTAAACCAAGAACAAAGTCCATACTGATATCCTCCCAAGGCTTCTCTGGTACAGGTAATGGCTGATACAACCTTATATTTTGCTTCACTCCTTTCACCATCTGACATACTCTGCAACTCTGTACAAGCTTCTTCACATCTTACTGCAACTATGGCCAATAATAATTCTCACCAACCAAAGCAAGGGTTTTATCACGACCAAAATGTCCAGCCAATCCTGCACTATGGTTCTCCTTGATAAGATTCTCCCTCATAGAACTTCATGGAATTCACAACTGACTCCCTTTGAATAGCATATCATCTTGGATGATAAAATCCAACCATTTCATCATGTTTAGAGTAACAAGTTCTGTACAAGCTTTCCAAGCTTCATCAAAATCAGGATCCTCTGGATACAAATTCTTGATTTCCTTGAACCCAACCACTTCAATCTGCATCTCTGTCAGCAATAATTGCTTTCTGCTAAGAGCATCCGTAACCCTAGTAGACTTTCCACTCCTGTGTTGCAAAACAAATGTATAACTCTGCAAAAACTCAACCCATTTCAAATGCCTCTGATTCAACTTTCCTTGACTATTCAAATATTGCAACGCTTGATGATCAGTATACAAAAAAAACTCTTTAGGAAGTAGATAATGTCTCCACTTCTTTAATGCCTGAACTATAGCATAAAATTCTTGATCATAGATAGAATATTTTCTCTTGGCATCATTTAACTTCTCACTGAAATAAGCAACAGGTTTGCCTTCTTGGCTCATAACAGCTCCTATTGCAGTACCACTAGCATCATAATCTACTTGAAACACCTTATTAAAATCTGTAAGTGCTAAAATAGGTTGTTTTGTAACTTTCTGTTTCAACAATTGAAAACTCTTTTCTGCCCCATTAGTCCACTTAAACTCTTTTCTATCCCCTCTCATTGTTTCAGTCAAGGGTCCACAAATACTGCTAAAATTTATGATAAACTTTCTGTAAAAGCTAGCCAAACCATGAAAAGATCTTACCTCAGTAGCACTCCTTGGAGTAGGCCATTCAAGGATAGCTTGTACCTTCTTTGGGTCCATTTTTAGACCTTCTGCTGAAATTACAAATCCCAAATACACTAACTCTTTCTTCACAAAACTGCACTTCTTCAAATTAATCAATAATTTCTCATCTCTCAACTTCTCAAACATCATACGAATATGCATCATATGTTCCTCCAATGTCTTGCTAAAAATCAAAATATCATCTAGGTAAACAATGACAAGCTTACCCAGAAATTCTTTTAGAACCTCGGTCATGAGCCGCATGAAAGTGTTCGGTGCGTTGGTTAGCCCAAAAGGCATGACTAACCACTCATACAATCCTTCCTTTGTCTTGAAGGTAGTCTTCCATTCATCTGCTTCTCTGATCTGAATCTGGTGATATCCACTCTTTAGATCTATCTTTGAGAAATACACAGCCCCACTCAAACAATCCATAATATCATCCATTCGTGGCAATGGAAACCTATACTTCATTGTGATCTTATTTATTGCTCTGGAATCTATACACATCCTCCACTCTCCATTCTTCTTTGGTGCTAATACCACTGGTATAGCACAGGGACTCAGACTCTCTTGAATCAACCCCTTTTGGAATAACTCATGTACTTGTCTGTTCAACTCTTCACTTTCTACTGGTGTCATTCTATGTGCTACCTTGTTTGGAAAACTCACTCTTGGAATCAAATCCATCTGATGACTGATCTTCCTTACCAGTGGTAATCCATCAAGTACATTATCAGATACAATATCTTGAAATGCATTCAACAAATCTGCAACCTCCATAGGTACATCCTCTACTTCCTCTTTACCAGCTTTTAGAATTAAAGAAAAACACACATGCTTATGCCTCATACCATCTAAGAATTTTCTTCCATCAACAAAAGTTATTCTTGCATTACCACATACCTTTTCTTCGGTCTCCTTCAATGGCTTTAGCTTATGTTGCACTCCATCTTTTGTTAGGGAATAGGTATTCACACGACCATTGTGTACAACACATCTGTCAAACTGCCACGGTCTACCCAACAACATATGACATGCATCCATAGAGATGATATCACATAGTACCTCATCTTGGTACCTGCCGATCTTGAACTTTACCAGGCACTGTTCACTAACCATGACCTTGTGGTCATCCTACACCCAGGCAATCCTATATGGATGTGGGTGTTTCTGTCTCTTGAGCTTCAACTTTGTCACCATCTCTTCTAACACCAAATTGTCAATGCTTCCACTATCGATAATCACATCACATCATTTACCTTCACACTTGCATCTAGTGTGAAACAATCTCCTCCTTTGTTCAGGTTCATTCTCACCACTCAGCAGGACTCTTCTGTTAATTAGCATTTCTCCTCTTTTAACATCTTCAGAATTTGATGATCTGGCATCTTCATCTACAAGTGCAACTCTGGCCTGACTTTCATTTCTCCTATCTGTTCTACCTTGGCACTAAGGACATTCAAATTCCCTATGACCTTCTTCTCCACAGTGAAAACATGTTCCACAGAAGCCTCCTCTTCCAGATCCTTGTCCTCTTCCTCTTCCTCTCTGATCTCTATTATTTTGATCTTGGAAATGATTAGGATTGTTTCCTCTTTGATTTTGGCTACTACTGGCCTCATCCTTCTTTTTTGAATCTTCATTTCGGCCACCATATGATCATCCACCAGATCTTCGACCATGACCTCTTCCATTTTGTCTGCTCTCAAACTTCTTGTTCAGCTTTTCCTCTACTTTTAGGGAAAATTGGTATGCCTCCTCTATACTGTTCATTTGAACCAGATTCAACTCCTCCTAAATACTTGGCCTTAACCCATTAAGGTATTGGGCAACTTTCTCCTTATCAGCTTCTGCATGGCTTGTTCTGATGAGGAGTTGATAGAACTCCTCTGTATACTCCTGAACAGATCTTCCTACTTGCTTCAAACTTTGCATTTTCTTTAGTAGGTCAAGCTCATAATCAACAAGAATGAACTATCGCTTCAATTTATCCACCATCTGATCTCATCTTGTGATTTTATCTCTCCCTTTTCTATTTTTCTCCAATTGAATTTCTTGCCACCAGACCTTCGCATGACCTTTCAATCTAGCCTTCACAAATTTGACCCTATCAGGATCCTCAACATCTTCATACTCAAAATATTCCTCACATTCATTGATCTAGTCGATCAATTCCTCTGGGTTAAGATTTCCAAAAAATGTAGGAACCTCAATCTTAGGTCTTTTCCCAATCTTTGAAATCACCAGAAAAGGTCTTTCTTCCTCCTGGTTCACAATTTCAGTTTCTCCTTCTTGATATTCTTCTTTGGCTTCATCCTCGCTTTCATCTCTGACATTAAGATTCATTCCTCTATGAATCTCTTCTTGCAATGCTCACACTTGTCTCTGCAGCTCTCTAACCTCAGGTGTCATAGCACCAGCTCTTCCACCACATTCTCTTCGTGGAGGCATTTTCACAATGCACGCTGAAACCCTAACCATAGTCCTGGTGTAAACTACCTCACAGTCGGTGATCTGTTTACACACTCAAGAACTCCTGCTCTGATACCACTTGATGAAGGGTGCTCCCCTTAATACCACAAGCACATAACAGAAATAGAGAAACAACAACAATAATATGCAAGAATAGAAAATTGGCTTCTTATTATCTCCACAAATGTGGAATTGCAAACTTTCAGAATTACAATATGCAAAGCCACATGGGCATTCCCTTACAATATTTTGTAGGACAAAGCCTCGAATCAATACCTAGATCTACTACCCAGAACTTCCCTAGACAACACTACAGGCCTTCTTTATATAGGCAATTTCCACCACCCGAGAAGGTTCAAGAAATTTAGCCCTTAGGGCTGACCAAACTTAGAATTATTTTATTTTACAATTTATTCCATCAAAGTTGGCTCAAAATGAGTTTTGAAACCCAAACAGAATTTTGAACAAAAATTATTTTCTACCATTTCATGTGACCCAACTTTCGAAGACCATAAGTCATCGCCCGTTGACCCGATTGGCTATTATAGCCCCATTCTGGAAATGCCACGAAGCGCTCTACAAGCTTGATTTGCACATAGTGCCCATCACCCAAATTTTCAACCTCATCGGGGGCCTCTAAAGCCTTCAAAACTAAGTTCAAAGTTTCTGTACCCTGCTGCCAATACTGAAAATCTTCAATATCTTCAAAACTACACCTGATCTAGCCATGAAACTTTGCTGGCAGGCTGATATGACTGAGATAAACCTCCATATGTAAAATTAGACATTCTGAGATCATAAGACCAACTTACTAAAAATTGCAAATTTTCATAAATAGCAACTCTGCACAAGATAGCCCTTATTGAATACAAAAATAGAAATATTTTTGGGTGATGCAAGATTGCTCTTACATCTAGGATGCTCCTGCATCAGACACCCAAGGGAATTTGAGAAGTGACCCTATCACAACTCAGGTGTGCAGAGGAAAACCAAGATTGTTAACCTCTTTCTTTGTTAGCCATGAGGAATCTTCAACAGGTCATCCTTTCCATTTGACCAAATACTTTTCAAATGTCCTGTTCCTTATGCTTCTACCAACATGACTGTCCAATATGTCTTCAATCTCCTTGATATCTGAACTAGTTGCTAGAATACTCCACTATGCTACTGCAACCTCATCTTCAACACCTCCTTCATGATACTCTGTCAAATCTAAAATGTTAAACACTGGTGAAATATTTAGCTTAGTAGGTAATTCTACCTCATATCCATTTACTGAGTCATGCTTCTTCAGTATCGTACATGGTCCAAACTTCTTCATTTTCAACTTGTTATATGTACCAACTAGAAATCACTCCTTTCACAAATGAACCATGACTTCATCCCCAACCTGAAATTTGTTATGCCTCATTTTCTCATCTGCCTTAGTCTTATACTGCGCATTCATCTTGGTAATATGCTTCCTCACCTCTTCATGGATGTTTTTCAATTGTTCTGCAAAATCCTCAGCTTCAGCACTACATATTTCTCCTTTATATATCTTTCTCAACTCAGATGCATTTCTTGGACTACTTCCATATACAATCTGGAATGGTGATTTACTAGTGCTCCTATTGATAGAATTATTATATACAAATTTTGCCTGTGGTAAAATCAAATCTCTTCCTATTGGCTTATCTCCAACCAAACATCTCAGCAGATTTCTCAAACTTCTATTCACCACCTCTGTCTGTCCATTAGTCTGTGGATGATGTGATGAACTGAACTTCAAATTTATCTTCAACTTCTTCCACAATGTCCACCAGAAATAGCCAAAAAACTTAGTATCTCGATCTGAAACTATGGTCTTTGGCAAACAATGTAGCCTCACCACTTCTCTGAAAAACAATTCTGCTACATGAACATCATCATTAGTCTTCTTGCAGGGAATGAAATGTGTCATCTTTAAAAATCTATCAACTACTACAAAAATTGAATCATGTCCCCGCTGTGTCCTCGGTAAACCAAAAATAAAGTCCATACTAATATCCTTCCAAGGCTACTCTGGTATAGCTAATGGCTGATACAACCCTATATTTTGCTTCACTCTTTTCACCATCTGACATACTCTGCAACTCTGTACAAACTTCTTCACATCTTACTACAACTATGGCCAATAATAATTGTCACCAACCAAAGCAAGGGTTTTATCATGACCAAAATGTCCAGCCAATCCTCCACTATGCTTCTCCTTGATGAGATTCTCCCTCATAGAACTTCGTGGAATTCACAACTGACTCCCTCTGAATAGAATATCATCTTGGATGATAAAATCCAACCATTTCATCCTGTTTAGAGTAACAAGTTCTGTACAAGCTTTCCAAGCTTCATCAAAATCAGGATCCTCTGGATACAAATTCTTGATTTCCTTGAACCCAACCACTTCAATCTGCATCTCTGTCAGCAATAATTGCTTTCTGCTAAGAGCATCCACAACCCTAGTAGACTTTCCACTCCTGTGTTACAAAACAAATGTATAACTCTGCAAAAACTCAACCCATTTCAAATGCCTCTGATTCAACTTTCCTTGACTATTCAAATATTGCAACGCTTGATGATCAGTATACAAAAAAAACTCTTTAGGAAGTAGATAATGTCTCCACTTCTTTAATGCCTAAACTATAGCATAAAATTTCTGATCATAGATAGAATATTTTCTCTTGGCATCATTTAACTTCTCACTGAAATAAGCAACAGGTTTGCCTTCTTGGCTCATAACAGCTCCTATTGCAGTACCACTAGCATGACAATCTACTTGAAACACCTTATTAAAATCTAGAAGTGCTAAAATAGGTTGTTCCGTAACTTTTTGTTTCAACAATTGAAAACTCTTTTCTGCCCCATTAGTCCACTTAAACTCTTTTCTATCCCCTCTCATTGTTTCAGTCAAGGGTCCACAAATACTGCTAAAATTTCTGATAAACTTTCTATAAAAGCTAGCCAAACCATGAAAATATCTTACCTCAGTAGCACTCCTTAGAGTAGGCCATTCAAAGATAGCTTGTACCTTCTCTAAGTCCATTTTTAGACCTTCTGCTGAAACTACAAATCCCAAATACACTAACTCTTTCTTCACAAAACTGCACTTCTTCAAATTAATCAACAATTTCTCATCTCTCAACTTCTCAAACACCATACGAATATGCATCATATGTTCCTCCAATGTCTTGCTAAAAATCAAAATATCATCTAGGTAGACAATGACAAACTTACCCAGAAATTCTTTCAGAACCTCAGTCATGAGCCGCATGAAAGTGCTCGGTGCATTGGTTAGCCCAAAAGGCATCACTAACCACTCATACAGTCATTCCTTTGTCTTGAAGGCAGTATTCCATTCATCTCCTTCTCTGATCTGAATCTGGTGATATCCACTCTTCAAATCTATCTTTGAGAAATACATAGCCCAACTCAAACAATCCATAATATCATCCATTCGTGGCAATGGAAACCTATACTTGATTGTGATCTTGTTTGGTACTAATACCATTGGTACAGCATAGGGACTCAGACTCTCTCGAATCAACCCCTTCTGCAATAACTCATGTACTTATCTGTTCAACTCTTCACTTTCTGCTGGTGTCATTCTATGTGCTGCCTTGTTTGGCAAACTGGCTCTTGGAATCAAATCCATCTAATGACTGATCTTCCTTACCGGTGGTAATCCATCAGGTACATTATTAGATACAATATCTTGAAACTCATTCAACAAATCTCCAACCTTTATAGATACATCCTCTACTTCCTCTTTACCAGCTTTTAGAATTAAAGCAAAACACACATGCTCGTGCCTCATACCATCTAGAAATTTTCTTCCATCAACAAAAGTTACTCCTGCATTACCACATACTTTTTCTTCGGTATCCTTCAATGACTTTAGCTTATGTCGCACTCCATCCTTTATTAGAGAATAGGTATTCGCATGACCATCATGTACAGCACATCTATCAAATTGCCATAGTCTACCCAACAACATATGGCATGCATCCATAGAGATGATATCACATAGTACCTCATCTTGGTACCCGCCGATCTTGAACTTTACCAGGCACTGTTCACTGACTATAACCTTGTGGTCATCCTGCACCCATGCAATCCAATATGGATGTGGGTGTTTCTGTCTCTTGAGCTTCAACTTTGTCACCATCTCTTCTGACACCAAATTGTCAGTGCTTCCACTATCGATAATCACATTACAGCATTTACCTTCACACTTGCATCTAGTGCGAAACAAGCTCCTCCTTTGTTCAAGTTCATTCTCACCACTCAGTAGGACTCTTCTATTAATTAGCATTTCTCCTCTTTCAGCATCTTCAAAATTTAATGATCTAGCATCTTCATCTACATGTGCAACTCTGGCCTGGCCTTCATTTCTCATGTCTATTCTACCTTGGCACTGAGGACATTCAAATGCCCTATGACCTTCTTCTTCACAGTGAAAATATGTTCCACAGAAGCCTCCTCTTCCAGATCCTTGTCCTCTTCCTCTTCCTCTCTGATCTCTATTATTCTGATCTTGGAAATGATTAGGATCATTTCCTCTCTGATTTTGGCTGCTACTAGCCTCACCCTTCTTTTTCAGATCTTCATTTCGGCCACCATATGATTGTCCACCAGATCTTCCACCATGACCTCTTCCATTTTATCTGCTCTCAAACTTCTTGTTCAGCTTTTCCTCTACTTTTAGGGCAAAGTGGTATGCCTCCTCAATACTATTCATTCGAACTAGATTCAACTCCTCCTCAATGCTTGGCCTTAACCCATTAAGGTATCGGGCAACTTTCTTCTTATCAGCTTCTGCATAGCCTGTTCTGATGAGGAGTCGATAGATGTCCTCTGTACACTCCTGAACAGATCTTCCTACTTGCTTCAAACTTTACATTTTCTTTAGTAGGTCAAGCTTGTAATCAACAAGAATGAACTGTCACTTCAATTTATCCACCATCCGATCCCATCTTGTGATTTTATCTTTCCGTCTTCTATTTCACTCCAATTGAATTTCTTGTCACCAGATCTTCGCATGACCTTTCAATCTAGCCTTCGTAAATTTGACCCTATCAGGATCCTCAACATCTTCATACTCAAAATATTCCTCACATTCATTGATCCAGTCGATCAATTCCTTTGGGTTAAGATTTCCAAAAAATATAGGAACCTCAATCTTAGGTCTTTTCCCAATTTTGAAAATCGCCAGAAAAAGTCTTTCTTCCTCCTGGTTCACAATTTTAGCTTCTCCTTCTTGATATTCTTCTTCGGCTTCATCCTCACTTTCATCTCTGACATTAAAATTCATTCCTCTGTGAATCTCTTCTTGCAATGCTCGCACTTGTCTCTATAGATCTCTAACCTCAGGTGTCACAGCACCAGCTCTTCCGCCACATTCTCTTCGTGGAGGCATTTTTGCGATGCGCACTGAAACCCTAACCATGGTCCTAGTGCAAACTGCCTCACAGTTGATGATCTATTTACACACTCAAGAACTCCTACTCTGATACCACTTAATGAACGGTTCTCCCCTTAATACCACAAGTACATAACAAAAATAGAGAAACAACAACAATAATATGCAAGAACAGAAAATTGATTTCTTATTATCTCCACAAATGTGGAATTACAAACTTTCAGAATTACAATATGCAAAGCCACGTGGGCATTCCCTTACAATATTCTGTAGGACAAAGCCTCAAGTCAATACCCAGAACTGCCCTAGACAACACTACGGGCCTTCTTTATATAGGTAATTTCCACCGCCCGAGAAGGTTCTAGAAATTTAGCCCTTAGGGCCGACCAAACTTAGAATTATTTTATTTTACAATTTATTACATCAAAGTCGGCTCAAAATGAGTTTTGAAATCCAAACAGAATTTTAAACAAAAATTATTTTCTGCCATTTCAGGTGACCCAACTTTTGAAGACCATAAGTCATCATCTGTTGACCCAATTGGCTATTATAACCCCATTCTAGCAATGCCACGAAGTGCTCTACAGGCTTGACTTGTGCAAAGCACCCATCACCCAAATTTTCAACCTCATCCGGGGCCTCTAGAGCCTTCAAAACTGAGTTCAAAGTTTCTGTACCCTGCTGCCAATACCGAAAATCTTCAATATCTTCAAAACTATACCTGATCTAGCCATGAAACTTTGCTGGCAGGCTAATATGACTGAGATGAACCTCCATATGTAAAATCAGACATTTCGAGATCATAAGACCAACTTACTAAAAATAGAAAGTTTCCATAAATAGCAACTCTACACAAGATAGCCCTTTTTAAATACAAAAATAGAAATATTTTTGGGTGATGCAAGATTGCTCTTACACCCAGGATGCTCCTACATCAACTTTTGGTTGATCTTGTTAGCTAAATTGGGTTGTTCAACTTGCTTATTTCTAATCACCCCTCATTTCCACCCTTTGGATGCAAGGTCAACATTCATACATAGGGGAGGGGTCTACTTGAAAAGAGCGTTAAGTGTTCCACAAAGTTCTCCCTTTTATGCTTTCTTGACCTCATTAGTTTTTTAAGGTGTTGACTTGCTTTGAATTTGTGTGAAGAGTTAAATGTTCCACTTTTTGGACTAACTTCACATTTACTTAGTGAGTTAAGTGTTCCACCTTTAGTGCTTTAAATACTTTTAATAGTGGATTGCTTAGAGCTAATTAGATTTTGGATTGTTCTAACCTTGTTGGCCTAACAAGTTGTGGTTGTAGGTGCATTTGCTTGAAATATTTTGCTAAAAGAATGCATGTCAAAGCTTCAAATGCACAAGGGCTACTAACAATTTTTGTAGGGCTGCGCAAAGCATAAAAACCCAAATTAAGTGCTTGTTTAATTTCTTTCTTTATTGAGTGCGGCATATACTAGTTGTTTCATTTCATAGGCACTTAATATCTTGTTGTAGGAATTCTTGGATGGTAGGAGAAGTATGCTCTTCACCCTTGTGGTGAAACAGAAAATCTTGACCCATCTTTGGATTTTGAAAGCAAGAGGGTAATTGAACCTTTGCTTGGTGCATTTGGGAGAAGGCTTTGAGATAAAGGAGTATGTTCTTCACCCTTGTGGTGAAACAAAATCCTTGAACCTAATAAGTTGATCCATTTTTGTTTAAATTTTTAGAATCCTTTAGCAGGCCTGCTTTTGAGCAATCAAGAGGAATGACCCAAGTGGGGAAAAACTTATTGCTGGCTATTCCGACCCACTATAAACTCAAGGCTATCAAGGACAAAAAACCTTGGTAGATGTAGTGCTTATCTTCACTTGATGTGAGTACTTGTGGGATTGTGACCATGAGAAAAGTATTAAGCAAGAGTGCTTAAGGTACTCTTGAGGCCGCGAGGTCCAAGTCCTTTATGAGGAGCAAGAGGGATATTATGAATGAAAGCCCTTATTAAGAACTATAGCTAGAGGCCACCCTATTTTTCCACTTAACTTCTTGGTGCAAGGATTGATCCAAGTGGAATAACCCGGATCACCCCAAGATTTCTCACCATATGTGTTCCTTTGGTTGTGTCTTTGGCACTTCCATGACAAAGCCAATATCTATTGTGGCCAACCACTTTTTGTGAGGTAAGGGAGCATCAAGTGTGGGCCAAGTTGTTAAGTATTGATCCTTGACTTTCTAGGATAGATATTGCTTGAAGTGTCTTCAATTGTGTAATACCAGTGTTAATGTTCTTGAACATCCAAATAATCAGTAATATTCCTAGGGTACTTTTCTATTTTGATATCACAAGTGTTTGTCTTGGCAAGGTTTTTTTTGCCCTTGTTTCAAGTGTTTTAAGACATGTTTGATCCCTTACTATTTGCAAACCTATCGAATTTCTGCTAATATTATGATTGAGATCGAAAACATCAACCCTCAAACTAAAAATTTTGATCAAACAAACCCGAAAAAGAACATTTCACACAATTTTGGTCAAGTGTCATGCAAACTAGCAATAATATTGCCTTCTTTGAGAAGAAATATTGTGCGATAGTTCATTTCCTCTGGTTTATCGCCCGACCTACCTAGAGTCTATCACCTTTCTATTTACTTTTGCAATAGAATTTATAGAGGTTACATCATATGGCCTTCATGAGAATATGAAGTGTTTCAAATTCCAAAGTTTGGAAAGACTGGAGATAGATGTTTTGATGTTACAATAAAAATGAGCCAAAATGACTTTGTCTCTTCCTCTGATTTGCCTTCAACAAGGTGAAATGAATAGATTTCTACAAATCAACATGAACTTGTAGATACTATATGAACAGTTGAATGCCTGGATCCATGAAAATATTCAATAAGACACTGTGCTTGACATATCTAAACTGTTACTTTTCCCTTGATCGTGACTGAGAAACCTGATCCACTGTTGAAAAATCCATCTCGTGATACCGTAAATGACAGACTGTATCACTTTCAAATGTTCTTTGTGGAAATCATAGGTGCAGAACCCATAGTAGTGGACTAGCAAGTCTCCCATTTTCCTCCCATCAAATTTGAGTACACGAGTAACTTAGAGCACATGTTAAATAAAAGTTGAAACCATAATATTTTAGTCATTCTCCATTTGATGTGCACTGGACTGTAGCTAATGACACGTGGCACAATCTCACATGATCGCAAGGGATTATTTTATTTCTTGTGATCATGCGACCACTTAGAATCTTCCCTATCGTCCTGGCAAAGCAGAAGTCATAGATCGAGCATCTCATAAACTTTTTAAATAATAACATTTCTTTTTATGCCAAGCTCAGGTGACAATCACTTTTTGCCTTATCGCATGATTGCAAGGCTATTATTATATTCATGTGATCATGCGACTACTCCTCTTTCCTTCACCTTTTCATTGGATATCCACCTGCCAACCGCCAAACCTCTCTATCTATGTGGGACCCATTGTCGCATGATTGCTTAGCAATATTTTAATCTATGCGATCATGCGACCACTCTATGATTGGTCAACTATAAGCATCTTCGGTCCCACCTAGACATGTGGAAGGATCTTGGGAACACTTTTTGTTGTCAACCATTTTGTCTTTTCTCATCGGACATAAAATTATACGTGTCTTTATCCCTCTTTCCTACCAAGATAACATGACATCATTTAGGGAAAGCAGCAACCGTAGATTCATTAAGAGTTGCAAAGGGGTGAAGCAAACAACTAATGCATAAGGCATGACAATCGCAAATGAAATCTCTCGGGCCCACATAGCTATACAGGAGAATACAAGAGGTGTCAAGATCTTGCTATGTCGCATTGGTTATTTTTCAAGCATCTTTCCATCGTGAAATATCGACCGTCGTTGGATCAAAACTTTGGGTGATTTGAATTGTCGATCTGACGTCATAACTCAGGTCCCGCTGAGAAACAGGGCCCACCGGAACACGTGGTGAGATCTCACATGATCGCAAGATAGTTCTCTCAGTCTTGCGATCTTGCAACCTCCATTGATTCTTTTTTAGCACGCCACATAGTATAAATTCCTTCAGACCCACTGCTCCACATGGCTTCAATCCCACTTGATCACATTCACCGGCCTGAGTTTCCATTGTTGCATTTGTGCTATTGGCCTTCATGGGTCCCAACAAAACACACTCCCATTTGCCCGAGCTTCCATCTTGCCTTGTCGCATGATCGCGTAGTATGTTTTAAATTCATGTGATCATGAAACCACTTTGTCTTTGGCACACATGGACTACACTGTTGGTAGAGGGATGTTCTTGGTGTAAAATGTACGCAGAGGGTGTGAAATTTGCATGGAGTAGTCACTGTGCCATTTTCTGCCTTGCATTATCTTCATTGTTTTGACTTCGAACTGCAATCTTTTTGAATGCACCATCATTGTATCTAATGTGTCTTCTGATCACACTTCGAAACCATATCAGATTACTCATGTTCCTTGAGATCTTCTAAATTTGCAGAATTTTATTATAATCAAAGCCTTCCACTTGCAAGCTCTACTTTTATAACCAGTGTACACATTAAGACAAGAGAAGTCTTATCAACTGGATTGTATACACTGCCCCATGGATTGAATCTCTTAAATTTCAAATGCCAGACTTGTTATTGCATCAGTCATATGAGAAGACTTTCATCAGATCCCTAGTATATGCTTGGAGATCACAGCTTCACAATCATCCTTCATCTGAGAAGATCATTAATGAAAACATGACATCCTTGCCGGGTTAGGGAGTATCACTTACCCAACATGACAACACTTTGAACCAACCCACCCAGCTTATAAATGAGAGGGCAAGAGAAAAGGAAACCCAACAAGGATAGCCTACCTATGAAGGACTTAGACCTAGACACTAACCAGACTAGACATGACTATGACTTCAAGATCTTTCACTTTTAACAACATAGGTATGGGGTGAAAAGTGAGGCAATAGCTGGCTCTAACTGGGGACTTAAACATTCCCATGTTTAAGAAATGAATCTTGTATCTCTAGTTTTGTAAAGGGTAAATAAAAAGGATAGCAACACAACAAAATTGGAACAAGAACAAAGGAAAGGAAACAAGGGAAAGTGGCTAACCTAGGAAACACAAAAGAACAAACACAACTATGTACACTATAGGGGTTACCTGTTTTCAATTTTCCATTTGATAAAGCTTCAAATCCTAACCATTGAAGGTCAGTGGTAGTACCTCACCATCATGATAAGCTAGCTTGAAAGAATTTTTTTCCAATGCTTGATGAATCACAAATGGCCCCTTCCACAAGCTGTCAAACTTCTTATGCATTCCTCTAGGAGTACTGCATTTATCCCATAGCAGCACATTGTCACCAGTCATGAATTTCTGTGCCCTTTCTTTTCTATCAAAGATCTCCTTCACTCGCATCTAATGTTGAGTGATATGATCAACTATCTCTACTCTTTCCTCTTCCAGCTTGCTCAGAGAGAGGATCCTCTTTTCTAAACCATCTTCGTAAATGTCATCTTCAATTACTGTTCTTAGTTTATTTGTGGCTAGCTCCAAAGGTAAACGAAGATTTGCTTCGGTCCCATAAACAAGCTCAAAAGGTGATATACCAATTCCTCTTTTCGGTGTTACCCTTTCTGCCCACAATGCCTCATGAATCTTTTTATGCTAGTTCTTCTGATTATCTGATAATAACTTCTTAACAATATTGATTATATTTTTGTTACTGGATTCGGCCTGGCCATTTCCTTGTGGGAAATAATCTGACAAATGGCTAACAATGATTTCATATTCAAAATAGAAACTAGTAATCTCAACTGAAGAAAAATAGGTTGCATTGTCCATTACTAACTTAAGTGGAACACCAAACCTAACAAGTATGTTTTCTTTGAGGAATTCACATACCACTTCAGAAGTTGTTCTCTTCATTGCCTTGGCTTCCACCCACTTGGTGAAATAGTCAGTGGCAGTTATTATATACTGGTGACTAGCACTGGATACTAGATTGATTGGCCCAATGAAATCAAGGCCCCACTGCTAGAAAGGCTCTTCGATGATGATAGGCTTCAATGAAAGAGCAGCTAATTGAGGACGTCTAGTGAACATTCTGCATTTCTCACACTTGGCTACCCATGCATAGGCATCTCTAAACATACCAGGCCAATAATAACACTGTCTCAATATTTTGAAGGTTGTAACTGAAGATGAAAAGTGTCCTCCACAGGCCTCGTCATGGAATGTCTTCAATAATTTTTCCTGCTGCTACTTATCCACACACCTGAGAAAAGTGTCGTCTATTGCCTTTTGAATAGTTTTCCATCCCAAATCACAAATTTGGCTACCCTTAACCTGAGATCTCTTTTTTTTCTTGCCGTTAGGCCCTCTAGACACTCTCCATATGTTAGAAAGTAAGCAATGTCCTCAAACCATGTGTCTCAAAGACCCATAGCTAGAACCAATTATTTTTCTTCAGATTCTTCCAGCTCTTTTTTAGCTTTGTCTTCTACAATTGCTCTACATAGAGCATTCCCCTTTATCAACTTAGTGGGTAGAATTTCTATATCATATTCCTATGTTTTTGCTATCCATGATCCTTTGGTATTGCACCCCACTTCTTGCTACGTCAGCACACTTTTAACTGCTACATCTAGCACATAAACTACAGAATGTGAATGCAAGATGTAAAATCTGAAGTTTTTCAATGCCTTGACCACTGAAAATGCATGTTTTTCAATTTGAGAATATTTTAACTCATGATTTTTCAAAGGAACGCTCATAAAAGCTATTGGAGCTTGTATGTCTTCATCATTTTTCTACATAAGTATAGCTGATAAAGTATGTTTGGATGCATAACAATAAATAATAAAATCTTTGCTATAATCCAGATGACATAATACTGGAGCATGAGAAATGGCATTTTTAATATTTTGAAAAGCCTACTTACCTTCTTCACTCCATTTAAAATTTGAATCACCTTTCATCATATCTATGATGCATTTAGTTGTTTCAGCAAAGTCTGGTACAAAACGCCTAAGGAAATTAACTTGGCCAAAGAATGATTTAACTCCCATTTTATTTACTGGTAGACTTAATCTTCTAATGGCTTCAACATGCTCTGGATCAATTTTGATTCCTTCTTGAGAGACTATATGGCCAAGGAGTTTTCCTTCTGTTACATAGAATATAGACTTTTTTGGATTGAGGGAAATCCCATCATCTCGACATCTCTGCAATACTTTTCTCAAATCCTTAATGTGATCCTTTCTTTTCTTTGAAAATACAGTAAGATCATCCAAATATATTACTATGATTTGATCCTTCAAATCAGAAAATGTCTTACTCATGCATCTCTGAAAGGTGGCACTAGCATTGATGAGCCCAAAAGGCATCCGGTGGTATGCAAATGTACCCCATGGTGTAGTAAATGCCATTTTATGCTGATCTTTTTCTTCAACTTCAACCTGATTGTAACCGGAGAACCCATCAAGCATAGACATCATTTCTGATCCAGCCACTGTCTATAGCAAGTAATCCATATTAGGAAGTGCAAAGTTATCCTTAAGAGATGCCTGATTCAAATTCCAGAAATCTTCACAAATTCTAATTTCTCCGTTCTTCTTCCGCACTAGCACTATATTAGCTATCCATGTGGAGTGATGGATAGGATAGATAATCCGAGCTTTCAACATTTTATCCACCTCCCTGAATATAGCATCTGCAACTTTAGGATTATAATTCCTTTGCTTCTGTCAAAAAGGCACTGCATCAGGCTTCAAAGGAATCTAATGTTTTATTTTTCCATCTCCATAGCTTTTCAAATCTTCATAGCTCCAAGTGAAAACATCTCTGTATTCTAGAAAGAGCAGTTTGGCAGCTTCTTTTTCTTCAGGCGAACAACATTTACCAATGTTTATCATCTTGGGATTATTATCATCACCAATATTTACTCCTCCATATTCACCAGTATCAGGCCCTTTTCTAGCTCTTTTCTATTTTACATAAGCATCATGCCTATTAAACAACTTCTCTAAAGATACAAAATAAGGAGGAATGATATCACCTGGTACTTGAACCTCATCAAATTTCTTTCCATGGTTAGAACTTTCTTCCTCTTTTTCATGCTGATATTCAGAACTAATTTTTCCATTTTCTAGAAACAATTGCAAGCTTTTTTCATCCTCAAACACCTACCATGAATCTATATTATCTGGGACAGAAGCTCGATATACAACTTCAATCTGATACTTCTTGTTTTTAAAGTCCAGATGAGGCAACAACAAAGATGTAGAGACAACCAATTAATCCGCTTTGGTATTCAGCTCTCTTGGTATTGCTTCAATAAAAAAGGTGTCCAGACCTTCTATCTGATCCTAAACTTTATTTCTATAGTTTTTTTAATCTATGATTCTTCACTGAATATTGTCCTCTAACCTACCTTACTATAAGCTCTACATCACCTTTAGCTTTCAGCACTTTAACACCTTTTTCTTTTGCTGCTGCTAATCCCAGTAGTAAGGCTTCATATTCAGTGGTGTTATTGGTATTTCCAAACTCTAATTTGAATGCCATAGGTTTAGGTTCTCCTTGAGGAGGAATCAATACAACACCTACACCTGATCCTGATGAAGAACAACTTCCATCAAATTCAAGAACCCATAAGTCTGCTAATTCCTTTTCTTCACCTAATTTCTTTTCATTACCATCTTCATCCTTATTCTCGTTTAGAGATTCTTCATTAAACAGCATGTAATTACCAAATTCTAGTTCTTGATAAAGTATTTGAGCCTTAGGATCATCTGATTTCATGACTGTATACCTCACCTTTTCCTCAGGCTCGAACCTAATTTTCTTATTCCCAATGGGTATGACAGCATGAGACCAATCCAACTTTATTTCCCCTCCTAGGTCTCTACAAAAACCTCTACTTAAGAGAAGTCCATAACTTGCCGAAATGTCAGCTACAAGGATAGTCATCAACAGTTTCTTTTTAGGATGAGATGCCAAAGCCACCTGTGCATCCTTGATTTGGCCAATTAAAGGAACTTGTTTGGCATCCATTGAATAACATTTCCTGTACACCTTAGTGAGATTAAGATTCAAAGCTTTGGCTACAGAATAAGGCATGACATTATCTGATGTGCTTGAATCTATTATACAATTACTTAATTTGCATCCATTAACATAGAGTGAAACATAGAAGGGAGGAGGTTTTTGTCCAGGCGATGTTGCTAACACAATAGATTCTTCTTCTTTAAACAAATCAGCTGTCAATGTTTCATCCCCTTCTACCATAGTAACACTATTATTTAATTCTAAAACATTTCCTTTACACCGTTCTACTAATCTTTTAAATTTTGAAGGATGTGATTTTAAATAATCCAGAAAAGAAATCTAAATTTTAGATTCTTCACAGAATTGAACAGCATCAAAAGATAATTTATCTTTACCTAGCTGAGAGCTTGATGCCTTCTAATCAGTATCAGCACTGATTCTCATAGGACTAGGATCAGGTTTATGAGGATTGCTGGAAGACTAATTTTTTAATTTTTGATTCCGAGTAAGCACCGTATATAAATTTCCATCAATAGTAGCAAAACATTCACCTTTAGATTTAGAATCAGATTCATACTCCACAAATAAATTTCCAGAGTCACCAGTTGAGTATGTATCCTCTTCTTCAACAGGAGCTGCTATATTCAGTTCATTGGTGGTCAATAACTACATCATACGGGCAATTCCCAGACAGTTCTAATTAGTGTGATCTGTAGTCAAATGAAACCCACACATGTTACCTTTTTTTGGTGCAACTTCAATCTGCAACCTAGGTTGAGGGCTTGTAAGTTGCAGAAATCTATTGTCCATGTTTCTTTCAGGCATATTCTAAAAATTACGCTGATTAGAATTATTGAATCCTAGTAATTACCTTTTCATAGCAATCAATTCATTGGACAATTTTTGAATAATTTCATCAAACGATGAGGTACTACTTGAACTTCCTTTATTTTGTAACTCTCTTTTCCATTTTCCTGCTGAAATTAAATCCTCTTCACATTTGATAGCTTTCTTTTGTGCATCTGCTAAATCTATGGGACGTGCCTTTCTCAACTCATAATTGATATCCAAAGGCATTGCACTTATGAAAAATGTTTTGAGATTACCAGTAGTAGGTCTATCTGCAACAGGGATTCTACTAACAATCTTATTAAAGGTAGCTATAAAATCCCTCATGCTCATTTGAGGTTTTTTTTTGATGGATGTCAATTGTGTCAATAAATGATGCTCATCTTCTGCTATCTTAAAATGATCCTCAAATGATGTTCTCATCGTATTCCAATTGGTGATAGAACCATCATCCAGATGATAAAACCAATCCGCTGCACTATCTGTTAAAGTCTCAACAAATAATCTCACAGCAACGTCCTCATGTGCCACCTCTAAAATATGAGTAGCAGCAAAGAAGGCTTTAATATGTTCATCAGTGGTGACTTTCCCGTCTCCTAAAAATTTAGGGAAATTTTTTCTTGATCCAGCAGGGAGTGGATGATAAGCTGCTAGTGCTAATGGTCCTACTACAGTAGCCCATGGAGCAGCCATGACAGTCCTAGCATAGTATGGTGGAAAATTAACAAGTGGGGGAGTAGTGGTACCGTGAAGTGTTAACACTTGACAAGTGTTTTTTGAAGTGCTTTGATTTCTAATAGGAGAAGAAAGCCTAATCTAACTTTTCCTTTCTCCTTTCTTTCTAGGAACTTCTAGGATGGGAAAACCAAGCTCTGCTAATGTATCAAATGTAGAATCTCGTCCACCCTGTTCTTTGGTACTCCTGAGGAATCTTATTCACTCCAGGATGATGTAGCTTACTGATCAAATGACTATTTGTGTCCCTAGCAGAGTCGCCAAAAATCTGTTAGTAAACAGATTTGTCCTTTCTTATTTCTTATGATAATAACTCTTAATGCCCAAACTATGAACAATATCTGAATACAACAGTTGAAAAGCCACTTTATGATTGCTGGCTTTTCTTTGAATTGGAATGTACAACTCCCTTATGGAATGATATGCAATGAATTATTTTTTGGTCCTAAAACTAACACAGGGTATGCTCTTAACCTAAGAGTAGAAGAGGCAAACTGAATTAAGCCTAAACAGAACTTAATCTAGGCAAGGAGATCTTTCTAATCTATGAACCAAGTTGTAGAACTCACACATACTATGAATCCAAACACTTAGTGTTTAACCAATCTATAGCAATGCAACCACAATGATTTAGAACTTCCAATGAGTCTTCCCCTAAATCTCCCAAAGCACATCCTACTCTGGTTAATTCATATCCTCATAACAAAAAGAATGAAACATCCTTCCTTTCTTCCTGCAATTTAGATTTAAAAGAAAGAAACATAGAAACCACTGCTAACTAACTAATGGAATAGAAAATTATTGATATAAAACACTCATTACTGGCTTTGCAATATCAATTCTGATACATCAACAATTTTGCCAACCTTTGTATTTACTTTTGCAACAGTATTTATAGAGGTTACATCATATGGCCTTCATGAGAATATGAAGTGTTTCAAATTCTAGAGTTTGGAAAGACTAGAGACAGATGTTTTGATGTTACAATAAAAATGAGCCAAAATGACTTTGTCTCTTCCTTTGATTTGCCTTTGAGAAGGTGAAATGAATAGATTTCTACAAATCAACATGAACTTGAAGATACTATATGAACAGTTGCATGCCTGGATCCATGAAAATATTCAATAAGACACTCTGCTTGACATATCTAAACTATTACTTTTCCCTTGATCATGACTGAGAAACCCGATCCACTATTGATAAATCCATCTCGCGATACTGCAAATAATAGACTGTATCACTTTCAAATGTTCTTTGCGAAAATCATAGGTGCGGAACCCATAGCAGTGGAGTAGCAAGTCTCCCATTTTCCTCCCATCAAATTTGAGTACACGAGTACCTTAGAGCACATGTTAAATAAAATTTGAAACCATAATATTTTAGTCATTCTCCATTTGATGTGCGCTGGACTGTAGCTGATGACACGTGGCACAATCTCGCATGATCACAAGGGATTATTTTATTTCTTGCGATCATGTGACCGCTTAGAATCTTCCCTATTGTCCTAGCAAAGCGGAAGCCATAGATCGAGCATCTCATAAAATTTTTAAATAATAACATTTCTTTTTATGCCAAGCTCGGGTGACAATCACTTTTTGCCTTGTCACATGATCGCAAGGCTATTATTATATTCATGCGATCATGTGACTACTCCTCTTTCCTTTTCCTTTTCATTGGATATCCACCTGCCAACCGCCAGACCTCTCTATCTATGTGGGACCCATTATTGCATGATCGCTTAGCAATATTTTAATCTATGTGATCATGTGACTGCTCTATGATTGGTCAACTCTAAGCATCTTCAGTCCCACCTGGACATGTGGAAGGATCTTGGGAATGCTTTCTATTGTCAACCATTTTGTCTTTTCTCATCGGACATAGAATTGCTACATGTCTTTATCCCGATTTCCCGCCAAGATAACATGACATCATTCAGGGAAAGTAGCAACCATAGATTCATTAAGAGTTTCAAAGGGGTTAAGCAAAAAACTAATGCACAAGGCATGACAATCGCAGATGAAATCTCTCGGGCCCATAGAGCTATACATGAGAATACAATAGGTGTCAAGATCTTGCTATGTTGCATTGGTTATTTTTTAGGCATCTTTCCATCATGAAATACTGACCATCATTGAATTGAAACTTTGGGTGATTTGAATCGTCGATCCGATGTCATAACTCATGTCCTGCTGAGAAACAGGGCCCACCAGAACATGTGGTGAGATCTCTCATGATCGCAAGATAGTTCTCTCAGTCTTGCAATCTTGCGACCTCCATTGATTCTTCTTTAGCATGCCACACGGTATAAATGCCTTCGGACCCACCACTCCACATGGCTCCAATCCTGCTTGATTGCATTCACCGGCCCAAGTTTCCATTGTCGCACTTGCGCTGTTGGCCTTCGTGGGTCCTAGAAAAACACACTCCCATTTGCCCGAGCTTCCATTTCACCTTGTCGCATGATTGCATAGTATGTTTTAAATTCATGCGATCATGCGACCACTTTGTCTTTGGCACACATGGACCGCACTGTTGGTAGAGGAATGTTCGTGGCGGAAAATGTATGCAGAGGGTGTGAAATTTGCATGGAGTAGTCCTGTGCCATTTTCTGCCTTGCATTATCTTCATTGTTTTGACTTTGAACTTCAATCTTTTTGAATGCACCATCATTGTATCTAATGTGTCTTCTGATCACACTTTGAAACCATATCATATTACTCATGTTCCTTGAGATCTTCTAAATTTGCATAATTTTATTATAATCAAAGCCTTCCACTTGCAAGCTCTACTTTTATAACCAATGTACACATTAATACAAGAGAAGTCTTATCAACTAGATTGTATACACTGCCCCATGGAGTGAATCTCTTAAATTTCAAATGCCAAACTTGTTATTGCATCAGTCATATGAGAAGACTTTCATCAGATCCCTAGTATATGCTTGGAGATCACAGCTTCACAATCATCCTTCATTTGAGAAGATCATTAATGAAAACATGACATCCTTGCTGGGTTAGGAACTATCACTTACCCAACATGACAACACTTTGAACCAACCCACTCGGCTTATAAATGAGAGGGCAAGAGAAAAGGAAACCCGACAAGAATAGCCTACCTATGAAGGACTTAGACCTAGACACTAACCAGACTAGACATGACTATGACTTCAAGATCTTTCACTTTTAACAACATAGGTATGGGGTGAAAAGTGAGGCAACAACTTGCAGCTGCAACTTAGCATTCTTTGAAGCTAATTCTCTTCTAGTTTTGTCCAGCCTGATCAAATCCTCAATTCTCAACTGCATCTCATTCTCTAAATCTTCATCATACATTCGAATAAACTTATACATCTCTAATAAATTTTTTTGAGGCATCCTTGCATGTACACCATATACCAGATCAAATGGTGCACACCCAATTGCCTTTTTCATATTTACCCTATCATCCCATACAGCTAATGGCAACTTTGAATTCCATGCCTTTTTATTCTTTTCCAAAATTTTCTTGAGAATCTTTATCAAGCTTTTGTTAGTTGATTCTACCTATCCATTTCCTTGTGGATGATAAGGTGAGGAAAATGATATCTGGTTCCCTAAACCTTTGCAGAATTCTTTGTATTCAGAAGACCTAATGCACATTGCATTATCACTGACAATCCTTTCAGGACAACCAAACCTTGTAACAATATTATTCAATAGGAAATAAGTCACCACCCTCTTTGTTTCATTCCTTGTAGGAATAGCCTCAACCCATTTTGTAAAATAATCAATGGCAACCAAGATCCAAGAGTGTCCTCCACTAGACTTGTTTGGGAATTCACCTATATAATCCATTCCCCATTACTGGAAAGGGGCTTGTACTTCTATTGGCTTCAATGGTACATTTCCTAAAAACTTGAGCTTACCATAAAATATCTGACAAGAATCACACTTTCTTACCAATTGTTCAGCATCCTTGAAGATTGTAGGCCACCAGAAACCAGCTCTCAGAATCTTTTGAGCAGTATTTTTTCCCATATAATGCCCACCACATATCCCCTCATGCATTTATTTTAACAATTTCTTAGCTTGAGCTTCATCAACACATTTCAAAAGTATGCAATCCAAATTCATTTTATATAACTTGAATCTTATAATTACATACTTGATTGCCTGTAATTTCAGTGTCCTCTTATTGTTATCCATTCCATCTGGACATCTCATGTTTCTTAAGTAAAAGATAATGTCTTGATACTAGATAAAATCATCAACATCACATGTGTAATCAAATTCAACTTAATTTATCTAATTTGCATCAAGGTTGGATTGAGCCATCAATTTTGCCAATCCCTTTCCTCTCACCAACTCGGTAATTTGGATATCAACGTTGAACTCTTGAATTCTATTAATCCATCTGCATCTTCTCCCAGACACCTCTTGTTGTGAAAAGATATCCTTTACTACAATATTTGGTACAAAAGAAATAACAATTGCTCCCATCAAATAACATCTAAAATCCTTTACTTCCTTCAAATGTGCATATGCGTGTTTCTCATTGATATCATACTTTAATTTAGTAGCCTACAAAGATTTACTAAAGAATGCAATAGGCTACTCAAAACCTTCCTTATCTTTCTGCAATAAGACTACAACAATAGGATGAAAAGATGCAAAAGAGAAAATGTGCATTAGAACATTGTAATCAGGTGCCATAAGCACAGGGGCATCTTTAATTGCCTACTTGATATTCTTGAAAGCTTCATCAGGCTCACCTTCCCATGTGATCTCAAACCCCTTTTTTAACATTTTGGATATTGGTCTAGTAACTTCAGTAAAGTTTGTAACAAATCTCCTTAAGAAATTCACCTGGCCAAAGAAGGACTATACTCCCTTAACATTCTTTAGTTTCTAAATGTTATTAATTGCCATCACTCTTTCAGGATCAATTCTCACTCCCTTCTTTCCAACTAGGTGGCCAACCAATTTACCTTTAGTCACACCAAACACACATTTCCTTGGGTTTAATGAAATGTCATATTCCAAATCCCTTGCAACTATCTTCTCTAAATGAGAACAATGATCTTCTTCCCTCTTGGAATATGTAGTTAAGTCATCTTGATAAACAATAAGGAAAATGTCTATAAAATCTGCAAAAGCAACATCCATTGCTCTCTGAAAAGTAGCACCAACATTTGTGAGACCAAAAGGCATTCTCACATAAACATAAGTTCCCTAAGGTGTTGTGAAGGCTGTCTTAAATTGTTCTGATTCTTTTACAATTGCCTGATTATAACAAAAAAAACTATCCATCATAGACATCAAATCAGAACCAGTTACCATTTGTAGCATAGCCTCCATATTAGGCAAGTAATAGTTATCCTTCAGAGAAGAAACATTTAGATTCCTGAAGTCCACACATAATCTAATATCTCCATTCTTTTTACTAATAGGAACCAAATTTGACACCCAAGAAGAGTGCCTCACAGGCTTTATGATCCCAGTATCCCTCAACTTTATTAACTTTTCTTGCATTTTGGGTGCTAAGGTAGGATTAACTGGCCTCTATTTTTGCCTAAAAGGCTTAGCATCCTCCTTCAAAGGGATGGTATGCTAAAAAAAATTTTCCCTATAAAACTTTAAGTCATAATATGACCAAGCAAAAATATGCCTAAATTTTCTTAACAATTCAATCAAAGACTTTCTTACCTTGTGAGACATCTCTCTTCCAATATAGACCTTCTTAGGTGCCTCTTGTGTACCAAGGTTAATTTCATCTTAATTCATTTGATCTTTCTTCTTGGTATCCATTTGAACTCTATCTTGACTATCAAATATAGTTTCTAAAACAAGTCCCTTAGGGACCTTATTAGTCTTAAGTTGCAGGACTTCATTACCAAGGATAACCTCTCTTCCTTTTGCAATCTCAACCAAGGTTGAGCAATCTAGTTATTGATCATGATATTGATCCTCACAATTCATAAATCTCAAATTATCTTGGTCATCTTCAAAAACCTGCCAATTTTCAACATTATCTGGTATACTAGGCCTAGTGTGAATTTCAACTTTTGAAATGCCAGCAAATGCAATGTCACTAGGGTTGATTACTATATTGGCTAACAAATCAGCCATTTTATTGTTTCTCCTATCCTTCCATATAATATTGAAGGCTTCAAAGCATTCAATCATGTCCCAAATAGCATTTCTATATTTTTTCAATATCTTGTTCTTGGAAGCATATATTGATCTCACTTGGGACACAACTAACTCTGAATCACCCACAACTTTTATGCATTTAATTTCATGCTTGTGTGCCAACTTCAATCCTATTAGTAATGCCTCATATTCTGCTATGTTATTTTTACATGAAAAGTTTAATGTGAAAGAGAACTTGTAAGTATTCCCTCCAGGAGAGATAAGAAAAATACCTACGCCTAAACCATCTTTGCAATTTGCACCGTCAAAATACATCACCCACAAATCAGCCTTCTTAGATTCAGCACTCACCTCCATAGTGATAGGTGGCAACATAGATTCCTTTTCAAGCATGGAAACCTCTACTCTAAAAGCATTAATATCATTATCTATAAAACATGTAGTCTTATCATCAATACTCCTTTCAATCATGTGGCATACTCATGGCTCTCGCTCAATTTTAATAAACTGATCATCAATCTTGAAAGTTGCATATGACAAATCACATTGTAAACTTCCACCCATGGCAACACTCCACTTCCTAGACAATAACATGCATTTCATTTATGATCCCAATAACTGGTACTTCTCTCTGATCCATTGCACAACATCTACCTTCAATTGTATCAACTTTAAGGCCCAATTTTTCCATGATCTTGAAAGGCATGACAGTATTAGAGGCCCCTGAATCAATCATATAGTTTCTTAATTTCATTCCATTCACTATGATACTCAAGAAGAATGAATCAATGTTTTCAAGGCTAGCATTGACAGAGCTATCCAAGTATATAGGTGGTATATGAGATACCAATCCTTGAACGTCTATTCCTTTCATAACTTTAGCTTGGGGCTCATTATATACAACATCATTATCATGGACATTATCCACCCATGCAAGAGTTGTTTCTTTATGCTCAGGGATCCTTAATAATTTTGACAAAGGAATCTTGATAGTAATCTAAGACAATACAGCCAACATATCAACAGGGGCAGAGGAAGGAACCTCAATCTGCACTGCTCTAGTGTTTTTATGTTTCTCTGATACATTAGTTGTAGCTTTCACCTTCACTTTTTTAGTTTTAGCCATTGTACTAATTGGCTTCTCTACTTCCTTCTGATTATATTTGTTATGGACAACAGAGATCTTTTCAGTTCCAACTCCCCTCGATTCCCATCTTTTATCTCTTTCATTTTTGAACTTTAAGTTTCCATCTTTTGATTTGCTTCCATTGGGTCCCGTAGGATTGGTATCCTTTATAAACATTCCTATAGCCTTTCCATTGGTATCATTTTCTATCATATTTCAAGTTTGCACCTAAGCTACCATTTCTGTAGTGATCCTAGCAATTTCTTCCCCCGAAGGTCTTCTTAAATTTACTAGTCCTGAAGAGAAATTCATGTTACATGTCCTCTCATCAACGTCATCATTATCAGAAAAAATCTCCTGATGGAACAAAGCCTTATTGTGTCTTTTCAGGCATACATCAGTTTCTTCATCAATGTCAAAATCATCTTCATATCCTAAATATGAAGATGTCATGTTACATCCAATATTATCATGAGTTCCTTCTTGATCAAGTTCCTCAGAACCACCATCTTGGTATGCAGCCGTGGACCGTGCAATTACACAATGTTCTACAGAATGAGGAGACTAACAAGCCACACAACATGGTGTATCCTCCATGACATTTATAGAAGCTCTTTGTAGAGGATCAGGGACATATCTATCATTGTTTCCTTTTGCATCAGGGACAATAGGTTTGCCATCCTTCCATTGGGTGTTATAAGGATAATTCTGTAGCCTATTTTGCCTATTGAAATTGTTGTTGAAATAAGGCTTGTCATTAGTAGAAACCTTTTCATTTCTAATGCTAGGTGACTTCAATTCCTTTAGTGCATTCAACACCTTATCAAACTTTTCATCCTCTTGTTTCTTATTTCCAACATTTTTCTCATTATCCCTTTTATATTTTTATCCCCAAACAACTTAGGGTCATCTCTTTTTCCACCCAATTTTCCTAATATTTTCATGTTGTTTTCAATATTGACAGCAATCCTAAAAGCATCTCTAAGAGTTCTTGGTTATTTTCCCTCAACAGATATCCCATCTTACCATCAGAGGCATTAAAGTATGTGGTTAAGTAGACATTGTCATCTAACCTCATGACTTGGAACAATTTATGCATGCCCTTCTGAAATCTTATGTTGAACTCGGCTACAGATTCATTCTATTTTTTCCTTATAGTGTTGAGTTAATTCAACATGAAACTAGCATTAGGCCTACCACCAAATTGTTCTTTGAATCATTTCTCAAAGGAATCCCACGTATCAATACATTTGTTAGGAAGCCTTTTGAACCAATCTCTAGCATCCTCCACCAAAGACTGAACAAACAGTTTTATGACCACATCCTCATGTTCAACTTCATAGTCATTTAGCATATCAACAAACAACCTAAGGTGTTCCTCACAACTAATGGCATTGTTACCATTAAATTTAGGTATTTTGTCTCTTATATCAGTTGGGAAAACATTGGGGTAGCCTGGTATTCCATCAAAGCTAATTTGTCTATATCCCTCTAATTGCATAGGTCTCCTTTGAAAACTTAAGTTAGTTTTTACATTTACATTTTCATCAACTTGTATACCTGACTTCTATTTAGGGTCAATTCCTATCTTGGTAGACAAAGTAGGAAGCGGATTATTAGCAGTCACAGTTCCAAGTGAAACAACATTAGAAGTTGTAGATGGCATACCTATTTTGGTAGCAGATGGTCCAAAAGTATTTATTGATGAAGATCATAGGAATTTTAGCCTTCTCCAATTCTTGTGCAAGGTCATTATCTTCCTTTCTTTTCCTTTCCATCTCTATATCTTTATTTAAAAAAGGGGGTGGGACCCTTGGTATTTTTACTAGCTCGTTTATTTGAATCTCCACCATCTTCTATTTTCTATTTTCATTAACAATAGTAGTAGGTATGGTGACCACACATTCATTTGCATCTTTAGGTAAAGAATTATAGCTCTGAACCTATCTAATCACAAGGCCCTCTTTATCAAATTCATGGTTTTGCAATAAGTGCTCTCTTTCACTTCTCAAAGCATCAAGATCACTGAAAAATCATGCTGTAAAGTTTTAGGAGAAAAAACAAGCACCTTGTTTCTCTACTTTAGTTCATTAATCTTTCTAAGCAGAGATTCTCTTTCTATTAATGCATTTATTTTCTCAGCCTCTCTTTCTTTTTGTAATCTTTTGTATATGGCATCCTGCTCTACTAACTACAATCTCAATGCACCCAAATCATTTGGGTCAATCATAATGTCTTCAAAACTTGATGACACATCCATATTAGTAGGATTTAGATACGGGAAATGGACATGCCTTGGTACCATGGGCTGCCTTCTGAACATATCCTCATCAAGATCTAAATTTGGTCCAAAGCCCATTTGTCTTGCCTGTGCATCTTTTCTTGCAGGAAATAGGTCTTTATCTTGAAATAATGCTTCTCGAGTGTCATAAAAGTTATCTCAAGAGTGACCACTATTAGATTTAGAGCTTTTATATTGTGATTCCTCCTCACCAGAGGACACCTATGGTACTCTCTCTCTAGCATTACTCTGTGATCTCACAGGAGCACTAGTAGATTCTCCATCTCTTCTGATCCAACTTTTCTTTTCTGATCTAGGTAACTACTCCAAGGTAACCTCTAGATTTTTCTTGACAAAAGGCCTAGTATTCCTTATTTTTTCCATGGTTTATAATCTATAAACATAGGTTTGTAACCCTTTTAGAAGCCACCCACTTTCAATGGGAATATCCTAAGAAACAAAACTTGAGAAGTCCAAAAGACAACACATGCCAAAACTCAAGAAACACAGGAATATACTAAAATTTCTTTATCTCTAGACTATCCCCAACAAAGTCGCCAATTTGTTGGTTACTCGGATGGGGAAAATCAATCTGGTGAGTAAAAGATTTTGAATTTACAAAGTAACCACAACCAGAGATTCTCAATAGATTTTACACTATAATGTTCTCCCCAACAGAGTCGCTAATTTGTTGGTTCCTTTTCTTTCCACTTGTAGGTTTACACTATAATTCACAAACTAATGTCGCTGACTCTATCACCACTCCAAACTCTGCAAGGAAAAGGGCTAATTAACAAGGATCAACAAGCATCCTCCTACACTTTGAGCCTGATGCTTAGGTGGGTGTACCCTTCACTCACTTCTTGAAAGGAGTCTCTGAAATATTACACATGCATGCCCTTTACAAACTGATTTAAAGATTTTATCATTTATATTTGTTTTATTGATGATGGGAAAAATGCCTCCTGAGAGTGGACCAGTGTCTCCTCCTAGGGCACAAAGTCACAATACAACATACATCATCAAAAAATCTAACTCCAACACACCCAAATCTAGAATAAGTGCTTTGCCTATTATTCCTCTCCAACCTTACACTTAGACATTGGATTCTCATTCAACCATGGATTCCCTAAAACTACCTTTAAGGATTTAATCCTAACTTTGGTAAGAACTCAAAGATAATTTCACAATATACTTTGTATACCATACATTAACTCACTTTGTGACATTAATATATAGGAATGCAGGATTAGGATAAGAAGACATACATAAGTCTGAGACTGGGATTCAAATGCATTTTCATTAAAACTTGCAGAGTCAACACATTGCAGAATAACAAAATGATAAGGAGAAACAAACTCTAAACCCAAGCTCTCATTACTCAATTTTCAAAACTGACCATCAAAAACCTTTACACATACAATTGATAGCAATATATAGTCACTAGCCATCTTGGAATCCTTCGGAAAGGATGTAACAAGATTCAAATAGCTAGGGTGGAATTAGGGTTTCGACAACCCACCAACTATATTCAATCAGAAATTACTACAGGGGAGGAAACCAAGCAATCTCAGAGCAAGACAAATCCAAGAATGATCTTCATTAATGGCACTATCTCTATTCGGTACGCAAAAGGCTGGAAATGCACCAAGTATGCCCACTGCAACACTTAACATGGTGCATCCTGAATGGCCATTTCACCCACCATTAAGGTGCAAACACATTCTGTAGTTAATCATACCTTGGGCCATACTATACCAATGAGTGCAAATTCATACCATGCAGATCAGCCCTCAAAACATTGAATTTTTAGTCCTTTTGTTGCTAGGAAACCCTTAAAATATTTGAATTTTGGGTAGCAATAGTTAATCAGCTAGTTTAAAGCATAGCCATCAATTAATCTCCTTCTCAGCAGATCATGTAGTCACTAATACATTTGGGGTGAAATAGCGATGACAATTTGCAATGGCGGGCAAATGTTATGTCTTTTTGGCTTTTTTTTTTCAATTATACCCTGACAACGTCACAATTGCGACGTTAACAAGATCTAAGAAAAAAAAAGAAAAGAAAACGTTGGTCATTTCTATAACAGCGCTGAGAGGGATTTTTGCAGCCGTTGGACGAGGAGATCTCTACGGCTAGGCATCTCTGCGCTAAAAGGGATCTACTGGATTGTACATTCAGAATCCAAAAGGCCGTGAAAGGTATGATTTTAAACATCACTTCCTCCTCATTTTGTGTCACCCTCTCTTCCCTTTATCATGCAAACCTTATATTTAAGGATATGCAACATGATCTCATTTAACAAGAAAAATGTTTCTACTATTTCTTCTTAGAAACCCTTCTTCAATCCCTAATTTACCATCGGGTAGTTTTGGCTGGCCGCTACTAGGTGAGAGTCTACTATTTCTAGCTTTCCAAAGGGCCAATGCATTTCATGAATTTTTGGAGTGGAGGATGAAGGCCCATGGAGGAGATATCTTTAAAACCCACTTGCTCGGATCCCCTAGAACTATATTGTGCAGTCTTACGAGATATCATGTATGTTATGTGACAATTGCAGGTATGCTCATGTCTATTGTTGTGTATTTTCTTTAGAAGATTCATTTTGATATGTATATGGAGGAAAGTTTTCATAAATTTTGTTTCATAATGCGTCTGATCATATTAATGGGTCAACAAGTTTTTGAGTTACAATTCATACTCTAGCACCATTTTATATCATTGAACTGTTGTGGGATAGGATGTCATTTTGTTAAGCAAGTCATCATGGCATTGAAATTGATGTGTTGCTCCTCCTTATTCAACAATCTACAATCTAAGTGACCAACAGTTCAACCCAAATTGAACTACTGGTCATATTGAAAGAACTTTTCCTGCTTATACAATTTTGCTCATCAATCACTACTTTATACTTTATTATGCTCACTGGTCCATTAAATTGAATTGCATATTCATGTTCTAAGATAACCCAACTTGTAGAATCATAGACAGGTAAAGGGATTTTACAAGGCATGGACAATCATGTTGCTAATGGAGACTCTCTCCCAAAGGGTAGAATGAGATGAAATTCATTTTTTACAGTGAAATTCTAACCGCATATTTTCTGTAGCAGTTTCATTTTGATATGTATATGGAGGTGGAGATTTTTTAAATTGTGTTTCATAATGCATCTGATCAGATCAATGGGTCAACAAGTTTTTGAGTTACAATTCATATTCTAGCACCATTTTATATCATTGAACTATTGTGGGACATGATGTCATTTTGTTAAGGATTTCTGTCTTCTTCATTTTTCCCCTCTCCCACAACCCCACAAATTTGGTTTTCAAATTCACTTCTACCAAAATGGATTTTATTTTATATAGCATATAATCCCATAAATTAACAGATGTTTTATGATGTATAATCCTAGAAACTCAGAAATCTTTTATGGCATAAGCCTACAAACTCTTCTTGAATTTATCATTGGTGGAACTTTTATCGGTAGTGAGATTGCAAGCTAGCCAAAGGGCTTGAAATGCTTGCGAGCGTTAGCTCTTTAGATAGGGCTCTACCTCACAATTATGCACAGAGTAGTACATTTGTAGTATAGTCAACAAAAGCACAAAAAACCCAACCAACAAAACCACCACCTTTGATGGACTTGACAGGTACTCCCAATAAAGTTCAGACAACTGAGTCTTAATCTTGATTTTATAGTAATTTTTTATGAGCACTTCTTTGATTTATTTACTAGGTTCTATGTCCCTTATTCTTGTCATAAAAAACACATTTCTTATCCCTATTTTGGTTTTTATTACCATCTAGATTGAATTGTTTGGAGTGCTTCAGACTATAGGCTAAATCGTAAAATCTCTCAAAAACTTAAAATTCTAGACACTATACTTTTTGCATGTTTGATCAGTCAAAAGTTGGGATTAATTACTCCAAATGGTAACTATTAATTAGTTCATGATTTACTCTAGTTCTTGGAACTCTAGTATATTGATTACTTAATTTTTAATATACCAACACTCTAGGTTTTTGCATGTGTACCCATTGATATTTTAAAGGTGTGTATTCACACGTCTTTGAAGGAATGATGTTTTCTCTACATTATGGATTTGTTATCCATGCAAGAAATCTTTTGCTGGAGTTGGGATGTTAATTAGTTTTTACTTATTTTTCATGAAATATGTTGTAAATGTTAATGGGATTTTTTTATGCTATATTATTGGCTGAATAAACAATTTCTTAAGGTAGTCATTAAGTTTGTAACTGTAGTTTCATGAAATTACACCTTTGACTTGTAATATTTTTTGCATGTAATATATGAATTCACTATTGATTCCAGGTGCATTAAGGGAGGATGAAATCAATATTGTCAAGGTGCATAAAGGGGGGATAAAGCCAATATTAATTTCAGGTGAGGTTAATAAACTATACTAAGGCAATGACCCATAAATTCTTAGTTATATTTGGATTCATATTTTGTTTTTATTCAGATTCATATTTTGCATTTCCTTTTTATTTTTCCATTTAATTATTCTAATCAAACATATAGGTCAATAATATAGGTTAATTATATGTTTTTGGAAATATGAATTATACATGCTATCTTTGAAGAAATAGATAAATCAATGTGATTCATACAAAAAAATAGATTGGTACAAACACACACACACACACACACACACACACGCACATATATATAGATATGTGTGTGTGTGTGTGTGTGTGTGTGGACATATATATTCATGTATTTATACATACATATACACACACACACATGCATGCATGTGTATATAGATTACAAACAAATTGGTTAATATTTTTGTACATGTGCATATATATGGACGCATGTGTGTAAAATTGGATGTATATGTAAGTAGATACATAATAGATAGACATATGGAGCATGCATACATATTTGGACCAAAAACTTGGAGTAATATTTAAATATATAGATATGGACCAAGCATTGTATTGGAAAAATATAATATTCAAGTTACATTGTAATGAGAAGAGCAAAATGCATGGCATGATGAATCATCTACCCGCCTTACAAAAAAATACAAATTTTTGGGACCTCTATAAGTAAATAGGGGAATGGTTTTTCTTCTACAAAATATAAAAAAACAATTTTTGTCAAATAATCATACTAGTTCTGATGGAAAATTTTACTACACCATCCACGGGGGAAGCATGGAGCAATGACCATCCATAGTAGTGGCTACAATGTCAGAACTTGATCCTGCATTTGTTTTCTCCTTGGAAGGTGTTATGGGCATTTGCAATTGGTCTATAGAAACCTGAGTGTTGATTGGAAAGTTGGAAACAAATGAATATGAAGGGGCATAAATGTTAATCATGTCTCAAAATTGAATTTTTTGGAATAGGACTAAATGAGTTTCTTAAATGTCTCTATCTTTCTAGCTCCTTCTTTTCCTTTTCAAATTCCCTCAATCTTTTCACGTGTTCATTTTTTTCTCTTTCTCCTGTCTTTGTATTATTCACAACTGCTCTTTCTTTTTCTTCTTCATTGCATTTTCTAGTTTCTTTTGTTCCTTCAAGTCCCTTTCAATAAGTCTAGTAGCCTTTCTCTCATTTGTCTATTCCTTTTTTCTTGCCTTTAAATTTGCAATCTCCTTATTTTTGGCTTCTTGTTCCATGTACTCATCTCCTATGATTATTTGAGATTGTGGACTCAGCCTAATTGTGCCACCACTCTCATGAGAATATTTCTCATCAACCTTTGCATTTGGAAACTTCATAAAAGATAATAGTGAATGCATTTGGCTACCTTCTAGTTGGATATTATATGAATCTATAATATTTCACTCAGGTATTTCGAGCATCACTTCTGTATTGTGCAACCCGAGAATGACATCTTTATCTTTATTTACTTATGCTTCATTCTCTGCTTTGATTACCTCCGTAATGCATGTGGTTTGTGCTTAGTTGGGAGCTGGTTTGAATCTACTGCTATAGACTGTGGCTCGTGGCATTCATGCTACTATTGAAACTGTTCCATATGTGCAGAGGTGCTATTGAGTCCATTTATTATGTCATGCCCTAGCTCATGGTTGCATGAAGTGATGAACTAAGCCAACTCATGGCCAAGCACCAAGGTCAGTGAGTTGTGTGTTTTGACTGCATAGCCCACAAGCTAGGGATACATCATTGCCATGTTAAAACTCAGCATTCAAATTTGCATCCTTGTTGATTTCTAGAAATTGAACTTTCAAAACAAAAATGGTTAAGTGGATGCGAAAAGTTCAGGGTTAAGAAATGGGAAAAGTTAAGATTTTGGAAAGATTCTCACAAAAAGTTGGGATTTGGGAATTATTCTCACCAAAATTTCATGATTGGGAGTTGAGACTCGCAAAAAGTTAAGGTTTGAGAATTTTTTTTGCAAAAAGTTAATGTTTCCAATATATTTTTGCGAATAAAATGGAAATGCCTTAGAATTTTTAAATTTTGATATTTCAAAAATCTAGGCAACAACAATGCATAGGTGGCTCACTGTTGGGATGACTCATTATTAGGTGGCTCATTATCGAAGGGGCTCACTGCCCAAAATGAAAAAGCTAGCTATTATATTTGAGAGGCAATTTACTATTGGAGTGTAAAATACAAATTTGAATGAGCTACAATTGCATTTGCATATGCATGAAATATAGTTCATGCTAAAGTACAAATTTATTCTATACAATTACTAAATTGTAGATATATCAGTTCACTATACACATCAATATATCACTATCATATATCATATATCATAAATCACATCAATATCATTGTCATCTATTATGTGTTGATGCCACTTTCTATATATACACCAGACCTACATTCCACAAGTCAACTTGAAATGGAGATGGAATCGTGTGAGCACATTACCCCAAAAGTTAGAGATGTCAACAATCTTAAAAAGGATATCTCACGCTATACCAAATAGGACTAGAACAAAAACTTTATTACACCATTATATAGACCAAAACTTGTACCTGTAACAACACTGTCATTTAATATGTCTCGCTAAAGCTTGTAAATTTTGTTCCTTTTTCCATGTCATGTAATATGTCTTGCCTTGTAGCTTATATTTTTTAAAATTGTTGTTAGGCCATGTAGCTTATATGTTTTGATTGCTGGAGAGATTCTAGAGCTAAGCAAGAAGACCATTGCACGAGTTATAGCTGCACGCTCAGGTATGAAAATTGTATATTTTTTAATCTAATGTATATTTTAACTAGACTTTTAGCTTATATTTTTTGAAATTGCTTTTAGTGGCTTAATGTTGTAAGGTCTCTTGAAATAAGACCTTCAGGTGGTTGGTCAAAGTTTTACAAATAATCTTATCCACAAATGTCTTAGGAATAAAGTCAAAGAAATTATTTTTAAAATATTAAAGTATTTAACTAGGTCTAAGAAGATTTGTGTACTTTCGATAGTTTTGCGTAGTTTGTGAAAGTTGTAGACTGAAGTTTTCATAGCCTGATTTTTGCTTCCTGCATGCATCAGAGACAAAACAAACCATTGGAAGATTGAATATTGAAACAGGTCTTCAGGGGCCATTGTAAGTTTTAATACCCATTTTCAATTGATCATTAAGCCAGATGACAATAATTTGGGCTCAAGAGGAGCAGTCACTGTCACTACACATAGTGCATTTGTCTGCATCAAGATCCACATTGTCTGAAATAAACCCAATTTCTCTACAGGTCTTGCTAACAATCTAATCATAATCCACAAATGTATACCAAGGTAGTGTGACTACAACATCTCGCAGATTACCTCTCTGTTATGTTTTGATGGACTGTCAAACTCTATTCCAAAACCCCCATTTTGCACAGGCTGGAATTAAGGATATTGGGGGAGGTTTTGGAATTCGGCTTCATGCCTTCCAAATGCATTTGATCATAGTTTATATACATCCTTTCTCATAATTTGTGTGCTTAATATTCAATCTTTGTGTCCCAAGAGGCAACTCTTCAATGAGGCGTTCTTGGTAAAGAGCGCACGTGTCAGTAATTATAACTTCTACATACACTGTAGATACATGGAGTTATACAAATCAATAATTTTCCTATATGGTAATTCTTGTCAACAATTGAAAAAGAATTTACTATAGATTACATGTGTAATATTATTGCTGGCCTTTCTTAGATATATAGACAGTGATTTGGTTGTTATATATATATATATATATATATATATATATATATATATATATATATATATATATATATATATATATATATATATATATATATATATATATATAAAGTTTGGAAATACAAAAAGTATAATGGAGATGTAGAGATTAAAAGGTATAGGAAGAGGGTGATGGAGAGAGGAGTGGGAGGATGGGAGAAAAATAGATAAACAAAAGAGATAGATCAAGAGGTGAAGACAGAAAGAGATCTAGGGAGATATAGAGGGAGGCATAGAGAGGGAGAGATAGAGAGGAAGAGATATAGAGATAATGGTCACACTTCACTGTCTTGAATTGAATGAATAATGGTCAACCATAATTGTTGAATCTCTAATTTGGCTTCCTAAAATATCTAATGATTCATTTCTAACCAAAGAGGCCAAATAATAAATGAAGGCCCAAGAACCCAAACTCAACCAATAGAGAAATATGCAAACAATCCTAATTCAAAACTCTCCACTAGAGATGCCAAAGATAGTGACTGTCCCTTGTATAATGTACAGTTAGTGTAACATGGAAATGAGCCCATATTTGCATGGTTCAATACCAATACATTCAAGTGGAAATTACACAAGAACAGTCACAAATGAGGACAGTCATTGTAAAGACAACATGATAATGTACAATCACCGTAAGGATAGTCACAAATGAGGACATCTCTCTATTGCACTAAATGAGGACATCTCACAGTGATTGTCCCATGTAATTGTCACTTGAATGTATTGGTATTGAACTATGCAAATGCTTTTCTTCTTGATAATGTCCTCATTTGTTCAAGAAGAAAAGCATTTTCATGGTTCAACACCAATACATTCAAGTGGCAATTACACAAGGGACAGTCACTGTGAGATGTCCTCATTTGTGACAAGGATAGTCACAAATGAGGACAGTCACTGTAAAGACAACATGATAATGTACAATCATTGTAAGGATAGTTTCATTTTCATTCTCACCTAGTGCTGTTATTTGAAATAGAGAGATGTCCTCATTTGCAACAACAAAGAGGATACCTTTGAGGGCAATTAAGGGATTCTAACACTTCCCTCAAAGGTATCCTCTTTGTTGTCACAAGTGAGGATATCTCTCTATTTCAAATAACTATCCTTACAATGATTGTACACTATCATGTTGTCACAAGTGAGTGCACAGCTGCTACCTCTTGTTCAAAAAGCTTCTAAAAAAATGACACTGCATTTGCATATGCATGACTATAAAATCATATGGAAAGGTACAGGATTGCATATCCTAGTGATGTACGAATCTTAGAAGCAGTTGATGCTCCAGGATTGCATCACTTGGTTGATTGCTTAATCTTCCCACAGAAGGGCCATAGGCCTCATCCCGATGAAGCTTCTAGCAGTGATCTTGATGGGGATATCTACTTTGTTTCTTGGGACTCTAGGCTTATGCCAGAAAGTGGTAAGAGTTGGGATCCAATGTGCTATGCTCCAGTTCAAGCAAAAGAGTTGAAAGCACCTGTGACAAGAGAGGTATGGCTATTCTCATCATCCTTAATCCACCTTCCTACCCCCTTTTTTTTTTTGATATCTATTGCTTTTTTTATATGCAATTTATTTACCTTAATCTGAGAATTCCTTAGGATGGTCCAGACTCCATATAGACTTATCAAAATCTCCATTCACAAGGGTAGCCTTCACATTCATCTGACATACCTTTCAATCAGATACAAAGCCTTATTGTTTGTTGTTATGCGTGATATTAATATGTTTCTTTAGTTAAAATTGTCACAGAGTCTTCTTGTTTGGAACGGACAAGTTATTTAGTTCTTTGTTTTTTCCCCAAATTGGTGCCTTACACATAGGAAACTATTAAGTGATTGAAAAAATAATTTAGTTGATGTTTCTTTTTGTGTCGTTGCTTCATTTTTTGCATTCCATCCCACAGTCTTATTGTTTCCTAATCTTTCTGATGAGGGCATTATCATCAACTGAGAAATATATAGCTCTTTCCTTCATTTTCTTACATTGGGCTTTATGCTTTAGATGCATCTTGAGGTTTTTGCACTTTTTTGGACACTTCTTGTGGTGTGATTTCATGCTTGTCGCATGATCACATGCAGCTTCCTAACTGCATGCGACCATGCGACAAGCCTCTAGCGGCCAAGTTTTAAATGTGTAATTATGACGGGGTTGTTGTATCGGAGATGACAATTGGGGTGTCATCGATACAACAACCCCATTGCAATTCTTGGAGTGGTCATCACAATTACGATGGTCAGTGGTTAACATCTTACGGTTGGTCGCATGATCGCATGGGCTCTTCCAAGCCCATGCGACCATGTGACAAACCATCAATGGTCACAGTTATGGCCATCACAATTGTGATGATTAGTGGTTAACATCTTACAGTTGGTCGCATGAGTGCATGGGCTCTTCTGAGCCCATGCGACCATGCGACAAACCGTCAGTGGTCACAGTTAACATCGTCACAATTGCGATGGCCACACAAAGATTTGTGACGGGGTTTCTGTCACAATGAAGGGTTTGCATTGTGATAGAAAGGAGTCACAATTGTGATGACAAGGAGAAGATGTCATATTTTGTGACTAAAAAACTATGACGTCTATGATTGTCGTAGTTGCAACACATAGCAGTCGCAATTGCGACACATAGCCATCACAATTTGGAGCCAAATTTATTAGTGGGTCCTCAAAAATGAATAAAATGATCAACCAAGCCCTTGAAAACAATTTCACCACATCAGTCAAAAATCAGCCAATCAGAAATGAGCACATCATCACATGTCTGATAATGGACCCACCACCTTTAAATCAGACGGTGGTCACATGATTGCAAATGGGAGGAATATTCTTTGTGATAATGCGACAACCGTAGATTCAATAGCACTGCTACTCCATCTAAAAATCTCAGGCCCACCAATATATCTTCATTACCTTTTTATCAGATGGTCATCATAATGCCGCAAGGATTAACCTTCTTGCAACTTTTCTTTGAGGTGTTACGATGACCGTAGATCATGCTCAAACTTTAACTACCTTAGAGACAAGACCACCAGACCAAACACTAACCGCTCACCAGATTGTGGAAGGTTAAAGATCAAATCACTAGGGTTGCACAACCACGTGACTGAAGAAAATGCTAGGTCCTAGAATGAAAAATAGTTAACTACCAAAATCAAGAGATCCTATGATCACACAGTCACTTGATCACCGAATGAAGAACTTAACTGCCCAGGAAATTGGAGAACAGAAGATGGCAGCCAAAAAGAATTGGGCCCCATGCATTCGCAGTAGCAAAAATAAGAAAAACCTAATGCTAGATATTAGTTGCGAAGAAGTGAAAGGCCAAAAACAACCAAGGTTTTTATGCTTAGACAGTTTTGACACCACCCGATATAGAGACAAGTATTTACAGCAAACGTTAAAACTTGAATATCTCCCTAGTTTCAACACATTAGACCTCATGATTTGAACTAAAGCATGGTGACACAATGAAGAACATGAGGCTAAGGGCACAAGCTATAAAACATGGTGGATTTTCTTCGCACATAAAAACAAGCTTGTAGGTAGGGCGGGACAACTTCTTAGGAAAACTACAAGTATAAGACAAATTTCATAGGGTTTTTATATTGACAAGAAACTGGTCTAATAGACCTTTTTAATGGTCAAACCCTATTAGGAGTCATTTAAAATAGTCCCTATTAGGGGAGAGGATGGACTATCCAAGAGCTCACTGCTCAAGTGGTGAAGGCTACAACCTTATGATCTCAGATACACACTATATCTGTAGGATGAACTGACAGTGTAACACTGCTTGTCAGATCAGTTCCTTTGATGTGCTGATGCTTTGACCTCTAGCAAAGCTCTAATACATCTTCTAGTGTCTTCACACACTTTTTATCTACTTATTATGACTCTCTCTTAACTTCCATACTGAATATAATGGACAGACCTTATATTTATATGCTCATATGAAATACACAATTAGGTCAGCCCTATAACTAATTACAAACAATGCTTCCAAATGATTTGGCTTATGTGTGCTTACAATTATATATATAAACATGTCAGCAACCTAAATACAGTGGGCACATAGCCTTTACAATATTACATTACAATCACAAACCAAAATACTAACTATCGGCTCCATGCTCTATTCTTTGCTGGCACACACTGGCTGTGCAACTTCAACTGACTGTAACTTTCTCATCCTTGCACATCTGATCAAGCACTCATAGACTAAGCAAGAATATATTCTAACGAACTTAACTTCTAGGGTGCATACCATAATTCATCTGTACACATGTGCGCTGATTCTCTAAGTTGTAGGAACTCTAAATGTTGTCTAGTCTTCAACACTTAACCGAATTCTGATCTTTACATCAATTGCATTGACTCCAAACTACTATATGACTTTTTTTCCATAATGACAACACTATATCTAGTAATATACCTCAATATAGACAACTTGCCAACATTGGTCATGGACCAACTCACCCAAGTCAACTTGGTCCCTCTAAATTTTCTTCAAATTGAAGTTACAATTCATTAATCATCTCTATACTCTATTTACAATAGAAAAAACTATCTATCTATGCTACATCAATTTGTGTTTGTTGAAAGTCAATTTCCTTCACTATTTTTTCCTTTTCATTCAAATCATCTTCCACATGAATCATCATTGAATGCATTTAGCAAATGGGCCTCCTTAAGCCTAGGAGGACATATTCCTTCCCAATGAGACTAAAGAGATTGGTTCATTGCCTACATATCCATATTTCTTACGTTACACTACCACAATTGCCACTGAAGAACATTGACCAGATTTTGGATAGTTGGGCTAGATGTAGCACCCAAAATAATGAGTATAATGGATATTTGGCCAATTGGAAGGACAAATGAATGGAAGACATGACTTGGATTGAAGATAAACAAGATAAAATAGATTGGATCACACTTGGTAATGTGCAAGGTGCACTTTTCAAATAATCCCAAACATTTGATGTAGGAGCATCCCAAAAAGAATTAGACCAAGGCCAATACCAAAAGCATGCAAAAAATTTACATGCCTTGCAGAGATAGTGAAGATTTTCACAACATGGACATAGGTTTGAGAAATATTCAAATGGGTCCACAACAATATTTAGACCCTCTTCAAGTAACTACAACTTGTGCACACATTACATCAACTATTAATTTAGGAGATCAATGCAAACTTCTTCTAGCAACTAAGTTAGACATATAAACACACCAAGATGTGTAAGAGATCACAGAAAATAGTTATCAAGATGTTAGGGGAGAAGTATTTAGAGAAACAAGATCTAGAATACTTCTCATTTATAATTCATTGTAATAAACCCACAATGACCTATAGGTTAGCGTGGGGCCAATAATTTAAATGTAATGAACATGTGAAGGCTTGCAAACATGTGAATATTTTTATTTCATCAATTATTTCATATTATTTTCTACATTTAACGCTATGTAGTGTTCAATTGTACATGTTTGGTTGAAAGGTTAGACATTCTACTCCCTCCCTATAACCTTCACTATGTCATAATGATATGTTATCAAAATTCTCATTAAAAAAATTATTTGGATTTGATTGAATACTGTTTGATAGATACCCAAATAAAAATGAAATATTATTTGGACATAAGAATATATAATCTGTATTAAAAGATAAAAAGAATGTGGAAATCATCTAAAAAAGAGGAAGAAGTGACTATGTGTACTAACCTAAGTTCAGGTAAAGAAAGCATGACAAGGAGTAGGTTATTCAATTTTCTTAACATATTTCAATATCCATGAGATTAATTTTTTTAGTATCCTAAATTGTATCCTCGTACAATTCCAAGCATATGACTCATTTTGCTATACCCAAGGCTTGATATTGCAACCATAATACCTTTTTGACTCCCGAAGATCTCTCTATCCCTCTGAGGCTATACTAGGGCACCTATCACCCTATCCCCCTTGACTATGATGCTAGGTGTCATAGTCCCCCTAGACTCTAGTGCTAGGTGCTAGAATATCGAACCTAAAAGGGCCCAAGTTTGAATATCTTAATAGTAAAAAATGGTGAACAAGAAAATACTATCCATGTTGGTCTACTTCAAAGTTATCAACATTTTTCACAAGGTTCACTATAAAAGAAGGTACCACTCTCTTTTGAACATCATACATTTGCAATTAACTCTCTTATTGAGAAATTTATTTAGTCATTTCAAGGTAGTAAGGGAGGAGATCTAGCATTGAAGATGACATCCATAATCATGTTGATATGTTTCCTCCATTAGTGAATACATACATGAGCTCCCTCCCTAGCATCACCAAGCTTTCATGAAGGGTTCAAGATAAGAATAATGTATTGGAGAAGACATATCATTATAATTTAGCATTATTTACTTTAGATTCAAGAGTTATTTCAAATATTATTGTTGTAGGTAAGGTTAAATCATCCTAAGGCTTGACTTGGGAAAGCCCCTATACAATAAAAACACCATTTTTATCCCTTGTATGTGAGATTTCATAGATCTAGGGAGTATGATATGAGATGAGAAGACTCAGATCCTAAAAAGTAGTTGGGATGCTATCAATTATTGACACAATACATCATTAATGAATTTGTCTGATATATTTTTGAGATTTTTTAGGAGAAGCATCAGATAATGGATCTGTGAGCGATCATGTATTCAAACATCATTGGGACTATGATTCCTACCAAATGAATCCTTTCATTTTGAGCCCAAATTTTACTGATAGGTTCCTCTTTGAATCTCCTTTTTCAATTCATATTTAATTTTGTTTTATTGGACTTATAGCTCTCTATTTATGTTTATTAGTGTCTAATTTCATGTCTTTTTCCTAGTTCTTGTTGTATCAAATCAACCAATAAAAAAAAGGGGAGAACATCTTCCAAATCATTTTGTGCCCAACCCTTAGGTACCTCAATTGGTTTAAAGTCGGGCCAACTGATTATATTCCCTCATTAGATTGTTGATGGGATTGGATTTCATCTATAGTTTACATGTTTAGACTACTGGGCACTTTCCCCTTCCTTTCACCTTGGAAATACATTACTTTAAGATGATGTTTTTAAATTAGAACTGGACTATTTTTTTATCATTAACTTTTGTGTGTTGATATCAATTTTTTACTACTAGATTATTAACTTTTTGTATGCCAATAAAATAAAAGAGAAATGGAAAATACTATATACCTCGTACAACTATTATGCATTTAAACACAATGATGGGAGGAAAATATCAATGGACCTTATCATGTAGTGGCCAAATAATCTTGATGTCAAATTATTTTGTTGTGGGCAAACTCTTTAAGGATGCAAATATTTGTACGCTCTCTCATCCAATTGATGCTAGTGCTATAGAAGAATTATTCATACAAAATATACAAAAACTTTATGCATTTCCAAATTTTTATTGCAAATTAGAGTTATCTCAATCTTCTTAACTAAATAGAAGAATTTGCAAGCTGAAGATGCAATATAGAAGGGAAGATATGTAAGGAATATACAAAAAATGAAATGAACTAAAGGAAATAATCCAAGTGAGTGTAAAAAAAGGAATTAAATTACCTTAAACACAATGGAAGAGACATCTCTTCAAGATCATGAGAAAACCAAGTACTAGGAGCAAGCATCCAAAAGACAAGACTAGGAGACAACAAGATTTTGAAAGGGGAAAAGAAAATAAAACCCCCTTGTGACAATATGAATGAGGGAATTTCCTAAAATGAGAGAGAGAGAGAGAGAGAGAGAGAGAGAGAGAGAGAGAGAGAGAGAGAGAGAGAGAGAGAGAGAGAGAGAGAGAGAGTTTCTCATTTACAATAACTTCATCTAAGAAATGAGAGAGGAGCATCTCATAAATAGAGACGAGGAGAGGAGTTACTAAGTAACTCACCAATATATGAATTCCATCATTCATAATAGGTGTGTGCAAAGTGTCAAGGTCCTCTTAAGCAGGAAAAATAATTTCCTTATTAAAGGAATAAAAAATATGAGTTATCCTCCCACTTGGACTAGAGGATAAAAATACATGTCCTAATTAAATAAATAAATACAAGGAAAGATTAGATATTATAACGAGATCACAAAAAAATATTTTACGATTGTTAATGTTGAAAATAATACTTTTAAGAAGGGTATGAGAATGCCATTACAATTTTATATTTTTACAATTAGATTAAAGGGTTTTAAGTATAATAAAAATAATCACTTATGTCATGCTTAATCTTAATGTTAGTCTTAGTCACTACTTAAACCCCTTATAAGTTACAAAAATAAGGGGTACACATCCCTATGTAGTTATCCATATAAATAAGGAATATAACTCTTTCTAACATTATCCTATCATTAAATATTAAATTTATATAGCATTATTTGAGTATTGGAGGTCACCACTTGGAAGTGGTTTACTATTTTATTGATTTTTTATTTTATTTTGAATAAATATCATAGCATGTTGATGGATTATTAACACATATTTCCTTCCATATACCTATTGTATAAGCCTAATTTACTTCACTTAGTGCAAGAATACAATCCTTTTGAGGTAACATAATATTCAAGAAATTGTTTAAATCAAAATTGGTATAGAACTTTATACCCACTAGATTGAATTATCAGTGAACAACTTTAATGTAATTTAGTGTTTTTCTAGATGTGAATTTATATACGATATAGTGACCATAACCACATGTTGATAGATGATTGTCACATATCATCTTCCACACACCTATTACATAATAATTGTTACTTTATTTTAGTGGATTAATAGAAGGCTTTAGATGAAAACACACTACTAAATTAATATCATTTAATAAGAATCAATCGGTATGAAACTTCATTTCCATCAACTAACTTTGAAAATATTGTCATATATTTGATTTAATGCTTTTGAAATCTATAAACTATAATGACTATGACAACATATTGATGGATGATTGGCCTATATATACCTGTGTTTTATAAACATATTTTATTTTAATAAAAAAAAAAAACTTTAAAATAAAATCACCATGGTCAATAAAATATGAATGTTAATTCAACATCTTATAAGGAACAAACTTTTTGGTTTATGAACATCCATAATGACTCGTAACATTCCATGTTTGTGAAAAGATGAGGGCATTGGACAAGTCAAGTTCATCTTTCAGTGTGATGTGAACAAAATTCCTACATGCGTGGGTCATCTTTTGACATGTTACAATTCCTTAACTCCTTTTTAATTTTCTAGTGTTTAGTAGAAATTTATTGATTGTCGAGAATTTTATATTTAAGTCTAATAATTAGAATGATATGTTATCAATTATTTTCACAAAAAAAAAAAATACTTTGATTTGGCAAATGTCTATTCACTAGATACCCAAATGAAAATGAAAGACAATGTCAAAAGATGAACACAAGACATACATAATGTTAAAGAAAGTGATTATGCCTACTACAATAGGTGACTAGGGGTAAATTATTCTATTTCTTTAACATATTTCAATATTCATCAGATTACTTTGAGAATATGTTAAAATTAATTTGTGATCTCTAATTTTAGTACATTTAATTTTTATTTTTTTACAACTGGATGAGTAATATGATCTATGCATTAAGGATGTATTTGTGGTTAGATTTTTTTTATTAATATTGTACCATCTTTTAAAATGGATGTACTCCTCATTTAAGACCTTTTAGCTCTTGACCTCTATCAACATTTTGGACCATGGATGGATTTGTGCTCAATCACCTCTTTCTCCTATTCAATCCCATATTCTCCCTTTTCAACAATGTAGTATCTAAGAACTCAGGGTTAGCTCCCTATGGGCCAACCCTAGAACAAGGTGACCAAGTGGACCTATTCCCCTAGGATCATAAACCTCAGGCCTAGTTTTGTCTCAAGGATTTAATTCTCAAAATATGGTGATCATGTAAGCTTTATTTGTTTACCCACCTAAAAACTAGTATAAAAGAAAGCCTAGACACCTAATTTTGTAAAAAAAAGGAGGAAAAGGAAATGAAGCATGAATGAATGGAAAATGCATGAGAGACACAAGCAATCAAGGAGGAAAATTTGATGATTCAAGCATTCAATTCTTTAAAGAATCAAGGATCTTTTGTAGACATCTTTCCTCTTCAAGATCTAGCATATTGTTGGCCATCAAGGGAGAAGATCTACATTGAGGCATTCATCATCTTATTCATTTGATGCACACTTATATCCATGGCTCCATGAAGTGATTTTGGTAGATCCATAGCATTTGTCTTGTTTCATTTACACATTTAGATTTCAATTTAAGGTTGATTCCTCAATCTAGGGCTTGACCAAGGCAATCCCTTATCCACCCCAACCCTAAAACCTAGCTTTCTATATGAAAGAGCGGGATCTTGAAATTGTAAGTATAGATCTAGAAGTTGCAGATAGGGGTCTATATGAAGAATTGAGTCAACTTCATAAAAGTGCCTTGGGAACATGGTGACTTGGTCGAACTGTTCTAGAACATAGTTACATGGTCAACTTATTCTAGGTTTCACTCATGATTCCAGATCCATATTCAAAAATTTAGTCACAGGTCTAGGATAGAAATTTTAGAGCAGAAAAGAACATTCCATCACATATTTCAAGGTAAGTACCCTATCATTCATTTTGTCTACTCGGATAGATCCATTTTTGTATCTTAATTGGGCTAATTTCTTACATTTAGCACCTATATCTCTATTTCTTATCCAACTAAATTAATTAGTTCAATTTTACGAGTGCATTTATACAACCTTAATCATATATTGCATTTCATGAAAGAGGACTTTCTTGTGTACTTTCTTAGTATAATTTGGGTTTAGCATTGGTATCCCTTTGTCTCCTTAGGATTTTCTAGTCTAACTTAGGTTATATAAGAGTTACTTCTGGAAGCCCCTCTTTTTCTTGTATTTTGAATGTTAGTGTGGAAATGATTAATTAATGAAGCCATCTCATGTAGTTTACATTACTAAATTCATCAACACCATTTTCCACCTTAAACATTTTGGTGAATCCAACGTGAAACAACTTCCTTTTGGTCTTGGTGTTAGATTTCCTTTTGCATTATTTTATGTGTTCACCTTCATTAAACATTTTGGTGAACTTGACACATTACAACTACCTTTTGAATTTGGAGTTAGATCCCTTGATTTCCTTTTTCCCATTGGTGAACCTTATTTTGGATTTAGTTTTATCTATATGTGTGTGGTTAGATCTTTCCTTTCTCTTTATTACATTAAAAAATATTTGGTTAGATCTCATTAGAGTTTCCTTTTGTAATCTCCTCTTTTATGAGCTTTATTACACTAAGTCCAACCTCTAGCATTCTCATGAGGAGAAGCCATAGAATCATGGGCTCTTTTCACCATGATTCCTCTTTCCTTCCTAGGACCCATGATGATACTAATATTTTCCCTCCAGATCTCAATCCCATAATGGAGCATAATTCTTCTCATTCCTCCCATGATAAGGATGAAGCCTTTGGAATTCCTCCTTCTTGAGTTGATAATATCTCTCATGAGTTTGATAAATTGGAAAATTGTCTTGTGTAAGAGAACCCATATACCAATACTGTTTCCACTATTGAGGATATTAAGAAGCTTATTGCTAATGATGAAAATACCATATCTATTTTGTGTGGTATCTCACACCTTATTGATACTCATGCTAAGCCTTTGACATAATATTCTCAAGAATTAGGATACACTCCTCCTTGCATGAATGATGAACCTTCTATCTCGATTTCTAATACCATTCCTAGTATTCCTACTTATACACCACCTCTCATGATAAATTCTACACAATTTTCCACTCATTTAAGTGTTGTCCTTATTAATCCTTCACTTCCTTTGAGTGTTCCTCCTACCTCCATACCTTCTTCATTACCCTCACACAATATTTTCCCTTTCACACATTCCAATATTCTTCCCATTCCTTCTAATCCTCCACCAACATCCTTGCATTTTCCTTCGACTTCCTACAACTTTCCTAGTACATCCAATATGTCTATGCCTATTATTGTGTCTTCTAATCCTACCATTAGTAGCTTGGTTCAAACTTTCACTTCTTTACAACAACAAGTAGCTCAATTCACTCAGTCCATGTACAACATCCCTACATGTGATATTGCTAATCCCCCTTCCTTTGATATCCTTCGTGTTGTTATCCCACAACATATGGATATACCTTTTCTTGAGACTTATAATGCTAAGGGTGATCCTGTTATTCATGTTAGGACTTTCCAAACTATATGTAGTGATTTTTCTCATGACTTTAGACTCATGGCTGAGTTGTTCACATGAACTTTTAGGAATAAAGATTTGTAATGGTGTTTCTCTTTACCTCCTTACTCTATTAACTCATTTCAAATTCTCGCTAAGTTCATTCAAAAATTTCAAAATAACATTGGTCCTCAAATTTATTTGATTGATTAAATGAATTGTAAGAAAAATGTTAAAGAAAAAGTTAGTGACTTTATTGGTAGATTTAAACATTTGTATGCTCAAATTTCCTATCATGTGCCTAATCATGATATTCAATTTATTTTTATTTCTAATTTACAAAATGACATTAGAGATAAGATTCTCCTTACTAAATATACTTTATTTTCACATTTTTGTGCAGTGCTTCACCGTTATCAGTTATAAGTGAGCTAGATTGAGAGCTCTAATCCAATCTATCTTGTTACTGTGGATAAGAGTGATGTCATCATTAATCAAAATAATTTCTCTAAGCCTAACAACTACATAAATATTCACAAGTCAACAAACATAGTTGATGATCAAGTGGCTACTACATCCAAAGGTATGACTACTTTTTCCTCTGTGTATCATCCTAATCGTAAGTATAGTAGTTTATTTGAACCTTTTCATGTGGTGATGATGAAGCTAATAAATGATCACATTATTAAAATTCCTCATATCCATCCTATTGACACTAGCAAACCAATTCCTAAGTCATTTGATCAAAAATTTGTCAATTACCATCATCAACCTAGTCATGATACTCAAAGGTGTTATCCTTTGAAGAATTCTATTCAAGATCTTATTGATTCCAATGCTATATATGTTGATGCTGAGGTTAATAATACAAATAATTATGTAGCACCTCCTAACCTTAATTTTCAAATTTAAACCAATCCTTTGCCTTCACATTCAATAAATGGAATTAATCAACCTTCTTCTCTGGTTACCAACATTAGTTATGATGATAACGTAGAAGAAGAAAATCATGTGGCTAATCATGTGATGCAGGAGCATCCTGGGTGTAAGAGCAATCTTGCATCACCCAAAAATATTTTTGTTTTTGTATTCAATAAGGGCTATCTTGTGCAGAGTTGCTATTTATGGAAACTTTCTATTTTTAGTAATTTGGTCTTACGATCTCGAAATGTCTGATTTTACATATGGAGGTTCATCTCAGTCATATCAGCCTGCCAGCAAAGTTTCATGGCTAGATCAGGTGTAGTTTTGAAGATATTGAAGATTTTTGGTATTGGCAGCAGGGTACAGAAACTTCGAACTCAGTTTTGAAGGCTTTATAGGCCCCGGATGAGATTGAAAATTTGGGTGATGGGCACTTTGCATATATCAAGCCTCTAAAGCGCTTCATGGCATTTCCAGAATGGGGTTATAATAGCCAATCGGGTCAACAGGTGATGACTTATGGTCTTCGAAAGTTGGGTCACCTGAAATGGCGAAAAATAATTTTTCTTCAAAATTTCTGTTTGGGTTTCAAAACTCATTTTGAGCTGACTTTGATGTAATAAATTATAAAATAAAATAATTCTAAGTTTGGTCGGTCCTAAGGGCTAAATTTCTAGAACCTTCTCGGGGGGTGGAAATTGTCTATATAAAGAAGGCTCGTAGTGTTGTCTAGAGCAGTTCTAGGTAGTAGATTTAGGTATTGATTCGAGGCTTTGTCCTATAGAATATTGTAAAGGAATGCCCATGTGGCTTTGCATATTGTAATTCTGAAAGTTTGTAATTCCACATTTGTGGAGATAATAAGAAGCCAATTTTCTATTCTTGCATATTATTGTTGTTATTTCTCTATTTCTGTTATGTGCTTGTGGTATTAAGGGGAGCACCCTTCATCAAGTGGTATCAGAGTAGGAGTTCTTGAGTGTGTAAATAGATCACCGACTGTGAGGCAGTTTGCACTAGGACCATGGTTAGGGTTTTAGTGCACATCACGAAAATGCCTCCACGAAGAGAACATGGCGGAAGAGCTAGTGCTGTGACACCTGAGGTCAGAGAGCTATAGAGACAAGTGTGAGCATTGCAAGAAGAGATTCACAGAGGAATGAATCTTAATGTCAGAGATGAAAGCGAGGATGAAGCCAAAGAAGAATATCAAGAAGGAGAAACTGAAATTGTGAACTAGGAGGAAGAAAGACTTTTTTGGGCGATTTCCAAGATTGGGAAAAGACCTAAGATTGAGGTTCCTACATTTTCTAGAAATCTTAACCCAGAGGAATTGATCGACTGGATCAATGAATGTGAGGAATATTTTGAGTATGAAGATGTTGAGGATCCTGATAGGGTCAAATTTGCGAAGGCCAGATTGAAAGGTCATGCGAAGATCTGGTGGTAAGAAATTCAATTGGAGCGAAATAGAAGAGGGAAAGATAAAATCACAAGATGGGATCGAATGGTGGATAAATTGAAGTCACAGTTCATTCCTATTGATTATGAGCTTGACCTACTAAAGAAAATGCAAAGTTTGAAGCAAGCAAGAAGATCTGTTCAGGAGTATACGGAGGAGTTCTATCGACTCCTCATCAGAACATGCCATGCAGAAGCTGATAAGGAGAAAGTTGCCCGATACCTTAATGTGTTAAGGCCAAGTATTCAGGAGGAGTTGAATCTAGTTCGAATGAACATTATTAAGGAGGCATACCAGTTTGCCCTAAAAGTAGAGGAAAAGCTAAACAAGAAGTTTAAGAACAGACAAAATGGAAGAGGTCGTGGAGGAAGATCTGGCGAACAGTCATATGGTGGCCGAAATGAAGATTCGAAAAACAAGGATGAGGCCAGTAGCAGTCAAAATTAGAGAGGAAATAATTTCAATCATTTCCAGGATCAGAGTAATAGAGATCAGAGAGGAAGAGGAAGAGGACAAGGATCTGGAATAGGAGGCTTCCATGGAACATGTTTTCACTATGGAGAAGAAGGTCATAGGGCATTTGAATGTCCTCAGTGCCAAGGCAGAATAGACAGGAGAAATGAAGGCCAGGCTAGAGTTGCACATGTAGATGAAGATGCTAGATCATCAAATTCTGAAGATGCTAAAAGAGGAGAAACGCTAATTAACAGAAGAGTCCTGCTGAGTGGTGAGAATGAACCTGAACAAAGTAGGAGCCTATTTCGCACTAGATGCAAGTGTGAGGGTAAATGTTGTGATGTGATTATCGATAGTGGAATCACTGACAATTTGGTGTCAGAAAAGATGGTGACAAAGTTGAAGCTCAAGAGATAAAAACACCCACATCTATATTAGATTTCCTAGGTGTAGGATGACCACAAGGTCATGGTCAGTGAACAATGCCTGGTAAAGTTCAAGATCGGCAGCTACCAAGATGAGGTACTATGTGATATCATCTCTATGGATGCATGTCATATGTTGTTGGGTAGACCATGGCAGTTTGACAGATGTGTTGTACATGATGGTCATGCGAATACCTATTCCATGATAAAGGATGGAGTGTGACATAAGCTAAAGCCATTGAAGGAGACCGAAGAAAAGGTATGTGGTAATGCAAGAATAACATTTGTTGATGGAAGAAAATTCCTAGATGGTATGAGGCATGAGCATGTGTGTTTTTCTTTAATTCCAAAAGTTGGTAAAGAAGAAGTAGAGGAGGTACCTGTAGAGGTTGCAAATTTGTTGAATGAGTTTTAGGATATTGTATCTGATAATGTACCTGATGGATTACCACCGGTAAGGAAGATAAGTCATTAGATGGATTTGATTCCAGGAGCCAGTTTGCCAAACAAGGCAGCACACAGAATGACACTAGCAGAAAGTGAAGAGTTGAACAGACAAGTACATGAGTTATTGCAGAAGGGGTTGATTCGAGAGAGTCTGAGTCCTTGTGCTGTACCAGTGGTATTAGCACCAAAGAAGAATGGAGAGTGGAGGATGTATACAGATTCTAGAGCAATAAACACAATCAAGTATAGGTTTCCATTGCCATGAATGGATGATATTATGGATTGTTTGAGTGGGGTTATGTATTTCTCCAAGATAGATCTGAAGAGTGGATATCACCAGATTCGGATCAGAGAAGGAGATGAATGGAAGACTACCTTCAAGGAAAAGGAAGGACTGTATGAGTGGTTAGTCATGCCTTTTGGGCTAACCAATGCACCGAGCACTTTCATGCGGCTCATGAATGAGGTTCTAAAAGAATTTCTGGGTAAGTTTGTCATTGTTTACCTAGATGATATTTTGATTTTTAGCAAGACATTGGAGGAACATATGATGCATACTCATATGGTGTTTGAGAAGTTGAGAGAAGAGAAATTGTTGATTAATTTGAAGAAGTGCAGTTTTGTGAAGAAAGAGTTAGTGTATTTGGGATTTGTAGTTTCAGTAGAAGGTCTAAAAATGGACCCAGAGAAGGTATAGGCTATCCTTGAATGACCTACTCCAAAGAGTGCTACTGAGGTAAGATCTTTTCATGGTCTGGCTAGCTTTTACAGAAAGTTTATCATAAATTTTAGTAGTATTTGTGGACCCTTGACTGAAACAATGAGAGGGGATAGAAAAGAGTTTAAGTGGACTAATGGGGCAGAAAAGAGTTTTCAATTGTTGAAACAAAAAGTTACAGAACAACCTATTTTAGCACTTCCAGATTTTAATAAGGTGTTTCAAGTTGATTGTGATGCTAGTGGTACTGCAATAGGAGCTGTTATGAGCCAAGAAGGTAAACCTGTTGCTTATTTCAATGAGAAGTTAAATGATGCCAAGAGAAAATATTCTGTCTATGATCAGGAATTTTATGCTATAGTTCAGGCATTAAAGAAGTGGAGACATTATCTACTTCCTAAGGAGTTTGTTTTGTATACTGATCATCAAGCGTTGCAATATTTGCATAGTCAAGGAAAGTTGAATTAGAGGCATTTGAAATGGGTTGATTTTTTACAGAGTTATACATTTGTTTTGAAACACAGGAGTGGAAAGTCTAATAGGGTTGTGGATGCTCTTAGTGGAATGCAACTATTGCTGACAGAGATGCAGATTGAAGTGGTTGGGTTTAAGGAACTCAAGAATTTGTATCCAGAGGATCCTGATTTTGGTGAAGCTTGGAAAGCTTGTACAGAACCTGTTACTCTAGACAGGATGAAATGGCTGGATTTTATCATCCAAGATGATATGCTATTCAGAGAGAGTCAGTTGTGCATTCCATGAAGTTCTATGAGGGAGAATCTCATCAAGGAGAATCATAGTGGAGGATTGGCTAGACATTTTGGTCGTGATAAAACCCTTGCTTTGGTTGGTGAGAATTATTATTGGCCACAATTGCAGCAAGATGTGAAGAAGTTTGTACAAAGTTGCAGAGTATGTCAGATGGCGAAAGGAGTGAAGAAAAATACAGGGTTGTATCAGCCATTACCTGTACCAGAGAAGCCTTGGGAGGATATCAGTATGGACTTTGATCTTGGTTTACCAAGGACACAGCGAGGACATGATTCAATTTTTGTAGTAGTTGATAGATTTTTGAACATGGCACATTTCATTCCCTGCAAGAAGACTAATGATGATGTTCATGTAGCAGAATTGTTTTTCAGAGAAGTGGTGAGACTACATGGTTTGCCAAAGACCATAGTTTCAGATCGAGATACTAAGTTTGTTGGATATTTCTAGCGGACATTGTCGAAGAAGTTGAAGACAGATTTGAAGTTCAATTCATCACATCATCCATAGAGTGATGGACAGACAGAGGTGGTGAATAGAAGTTTGGGAAATCTACTGAGATGTTTGGTTGGAGATAAGTGACCCGGATGGGATTTGATTTTACCACAAGCAGAATTTGCATACAATAATTCTTTCAACAGGAGCACTGGTAAATCACCATTCCAGATTGTATATGGAAGTAGTCCAAGAAATGCATCTGAGTTGAGAAAGATAGATAAAGGAGAAATAAGTAGTGCTGAAGCTGAGGATTTTGCAGAACATTTGAAGAACATACATGAGGAGGTGAGGAAGCATATTACCGAGATGAATGTGTAGTATAAGACTAAGGCAGATGAGAAAAGGAGGCATAAGGAATTTCAGGTTGGGGATGAAGTCATGGTTCATTTGTGGAAGGAGCAGTTTCTAGTTGGTACATATAACAAGCTGAAAATGAAGAAGTTTGGACCATGTAAGATACTGAAGAAGCATGATTTAGGAAATGCATATGAGGTAGGATTGCCTACTGAGCTGAATATTTCACTAGTGTTTAACATTTCAGATTTGACAGAGTATCATGAAGGAGGTGTTGAAGATGAAGTTGCAGTAGCATAGTGGAGTATTCCAGCAACTAGTTCAGATATCAAGGAGATTGAAGACATACTGGACAGTCGTGTTGGCAGAAGCACAAGGAACATGACATATGAAGAGTATTTGGTCAAATGGAAAGGACGACCTGTTGAAGATTCATCATGGCTAACAAAGGAGGAAGTTAACCGTCTTGGTTTTCCTCTACACACCTGAGTCATGATAGGGTCACTTCTCAAACTACCTCAAGTGTCTGATGCAGGAGCATCCTAGGTGTAAGAGCAATCACCCAAAAATATTTTTGTTTTTGTATTCAATAAGGGCTATCTTGTGCAAAGTTGCTATTTATGGAAAATTGCTATTTTTAGTAAGTTGGTCTTACGATCTTGGAATGTCTGATTTTACATATGGAGGTTCATCTTAGTCATATCAGTCTACCAACAAAGTTTCATGGCTAGATCAGGTGTAGTTTTGAAGATATTGAAGATTTTCGGTATTAGCAGCAGGGTACAGAAACTTTGAACTCAGTTTTGAAGGCTTTATAGGCCCCAGATGAGGTTGAAAATTTGGGTGACAGGCACTTTGCATTGGTCAAGCCTGTAGAGCACTTCGTGGCATTTCCAGAATGGGGTTATAATAGCCAATCGGGTCAACGGGCGATGACTTATGGTCTTCGGAAGTTGGGTCATCTGAAATGGCGAAAAAAAAAATTTCTTCAAAATTTTTGTTTGGGTTTCAAAACTCATTTTGAGCCGACTTTGATGTAATAAATTGTAAAATAAAATAATTCTAAGTTTGGTCAGTCCTAAGGACTAAATTTCTAGAACCTTCTCGGGCGGTGGAAATTGCCTATATAAAGAAGGCTCGTAGTGTTGTCTAGAGCAGTTCTGGGTAGTAGATCTGGGTATTGATTCGAGGCTTTGTCCTACAAAATATTGTAAGGGAATGCCCATGTGGCTTTGCATATTGTAATTCTAAAATTTTGTAATTCCACATTTGTGGAGATAATAAGAAGCCAATTTTCTATTCTTGCATATTATTGTTGTTGTTTCTCTATTTCTGTTATGTTTTTGTGGTATTAAGGGGAGCACCCTTCATCATCATGTTGAGTCGCAACCTAAACCTTCACCTAAACATTCATTTCCTATCACCTTTGATGACTCTGATATGTTTAAATCACCTAATGGTTCTCTTTACATTACTGATTGTTCATATCCCTTCTCATGGTATTTTGATTGATCCCTTCTCCATCATGAATGTTATCACTGAAGAACATATGTTTAATAAAGGATTGTATAAGGATACCTATGATACATCTAGTATTTGGATTCAAACTTGAAATGGTTTTATTTATCACCCTCAAGGGTCTATTAATATTCCTATGATTATTATTGGTAAGGTTGTTTACACTACCTTTATTTTCATTCCTACTTTGGATCAATTTCAAGTTAAGCTTGACATTTCATGGATTTCCTCCATGTAAGCTATAGCCTCTCCTATTTATAAGTGCATAAATTTTCCTCACAAAGGAGAATTTATCACCATTAATCATTCCATTTAAAAAACTTCACATCCTCGAGATTGTGCTAATATAGATTTATTTTGGCTATCTCTCCCTCAAAAACTGCCTAGCTATCCTAATCATCTCTTTCAATCCTATCAATGTTACAAGGTAGAAAATATTGTTAAGCTTAGCCTTCCTAAGGATGCTACTCCTGCAGCTATCTTACCTACCCCACATATTCCTCCACCTATTATTCCTCAACCCGTAGCAGATCCCTCCCCGAAACCTATGATTGTGGATCCCTATCCTTCAAGTTTATCTCATAAAAACATTTTTAACCAAAATATTTGTCAGTGTCACAAGAACCATCTAGCTAAGGCTAAAACTTGTGCCCTTTCTTGTCGCACTGCATCTTCATCTCAACCTTTCCCTTCCTTGGATCAACCCATGCATGAGTCTTTAAAGTAAGTTAATAAACATAACAATATGAAAAAGGGTAAACATGATGATTATGTTCATATTTTAGATTCTATTAATCTTGTTTTGGAAGATACTATTGATGATGATTCTAATGCACAAGTTAGTGATGATGAGTATGAGAATATTTTTAATGGATCATGATTTACCTAGCATGATTTCTATGCATCTTACAATCACTCCTAGTGAAGAGCACAATGACAACCACCATAGTCCTTTCTTGGATTTTTTTGTGGTTCCTATTGTGTTGGATGTTGTTCCTCTTGTAAGTTGCTGAACCTTCCCTAACATTTCAAACTGAGATGGAGGGGGTATGTGACATGCTTGATGTGGACTTCTCTATGTTAGATAAATGAGATGGGGGGGGTGAATCAGTTAATTCCAGTTATCCTACAGTCCCAAATACTCCCAGATGTATAAAAAAATATTTTAAATAATTCTCGATAAAAAAATTTGTGTGCCTTTTTATTCATTTATTAGATATTGGTAAAATTAACTAGTGTATATACCGATCAAACTAGTAAATGTAATGTGTAAAGTAAAATAAAAAATCATCACATCCATACATATATAATACTTGATTTTTAACATGGAAACCCTATTAGGAGTAAAACCACCTAGGACCGGTACCCAAAATAATTTCACTCTTCTGAAGTTATCTTGGTTAAGAGACAACTGTGTTAAAGGTTACAAAACACACTGTAAGGTGTGACCTTGTTAGAGGATTTATCACTAGAAGTTATTTGTGACCAAAAATTCACTTGGGTTCAATAATAAAATAATCAACATTCATTGAATCTTATAATGAAATAAATAAAGAATGTTAAGTTCCACTCAGTTAAGAGATTTATCTATAGCAATGGTTAGAATGCAACAGTAAATTATCTGATTCAAGTACAACTTCCTTTTCATATTTTTAGATCTATGGTCAGCTCATATACCTCTAACCATCATAATCACTTCAATTTCCTTTTATCCTCCAACTCTGTTCTGCTCGGTTAATTCCTTTCTCTGACGCACAGTGTAGTCTACACAATTGTTTAGTTCTCACTTTAACCTATCTGAATAGCTTCACATGAATGCAATCTTCTTCTCATGCACATTGATTTATTATGAATCTCTTGTCTCCTTTTATAGACATGATAAACCTTTTTCTTCTCATCCATATATTTTTCCTCTTAATCTACATCGTTGATTTTTCCACTTCAACCTTTCTCGTAACTTGTACCTTCGACACGTTTGATACTCTATCATCTGATCATCCTTGAATGTTTTCAATCCTAGATCTTCATAAAAAAAATTATCTTTAACCTCATAATCATCTATATTCATCCATCACATCATCTTAAGTCGACAATCACACATTCCATATCATTTATTTCACTTTGTCAATACCATGATGTGTCAGTGATTTCTTACTTGGTTAATATTGTAATTGGTATACACTACACTTTCTCGGTGTCTACTATTGCTACTCGGTGTCTACAAAGTTCTTCATTTACTAACCACATAAACCTATACATTCTTGATCTCAAATTCTTAACAAAATTATGTAATACAATCAAATCACTAACATAATGTCAAAGAGTCATCAATAAGTTACCCAATGAATACCATACTCATATTTCTCATACTTCTCATCTTCATGTTAATATCTCATTACTTCACCATTATACCTTCTTTAGATGTTTGCAACTATCATGATAAGTACAATCAAAACTCATCGACATCAATGATAATATAATAACTGATTTAATGTGTTACATATACCATTGTAGTATAAAAATCTCTCCCTATCAAGTATTCAATAAGTTGTATTATGTCAATCTCTCCCTTTTGCATTGATTGAAACACAATATGAAATATGCCATAGTATTCCAAATTACACTTAAGATGTTTACAACTCTATCTATAAATGTTGTGACTCGATAAGCTCTCCCTAGCTTATGCATTTAATATATTTAATCACTACACAACATCAATTTAATAGACTCACCCTTTTGGTTAGCTTCACTTTCTAACTAATATCTTGTGTATCTCTCTCCCTACATGTAATCTATCTCCTATTGATCCTTCATGAATATTTAATGCAATCATCTCTCCCTTTAACAAAAATACCAAAAAGATAACCAGCTCTTCAGTAGCCAAATCAGTATCTCTATTGTTCAGTTCAAATTATTGTACCTTGCATGCACAGATATGCAATTTTAGTTTGTCTTCCATCTTCACAACCTTAGGAATCTCAAAGTGTGAACATCATGCATCAACATCATTAGATGTTCTGATAAAGTATAGGTTGATGCAACCTCATATCACCTTAGTGATTGTTAGACAAGGGATGGACCCCTAGTCTACTTCTCAAGTATCAAATGTATCCTTCGGTAAGGATTTTGTGAATATATCGACAAGTTTCTCTTGTGACTTCACATATTCCAATTTGACTTGTTTTACCTAAACTTTCTCCCTCAAGTAGTGATACTTAATAAATATGTTCTTTTTCTTTCCATGCATCACTCGATTCTTAGAAATATTAGTAGCACTTGTGTTATCACAATAGATTATCACTGGATCAGTGATCTCCTCATTCATACCTTCCAATAGTTTCTTTATCCATGCAATATTTGAACAATTAGCAGTAGCAACAACATATTCTACTTTAGTAGTGGACTAAAAATGCATCCTTTTTTTTTACTTATCCATGTTACCAATCTTTCTTCTAAAACAAATTCTCCACATGTAGTGTTTTTTCTATCATCAATGTTTCTAGCCCAATCAACATCAGTGTAAAATTTCAATTAAAAATTGTCTTCTTTCTCATATCATAATCCATAGTTTTCAGTATTCTTCAAATATCTCAAAATTATTTTCACAGCAGTCATGTGTGACTCTTTATGATTAGAAGATAATCTAGCTACAATTCCAACCGCATGTGCAATATCTAGTCTACTATGCACAACATACATCAACTTTCCAATCATTGATCTTTATAAAGTTTGATTTACCTCGGTTGATTTGTCATCCTTTCTCAGCTTGCATCTAGTTACCATAGGTGTACCAACTATTTTTGAATCTTTCGAATGTCTTCAACACTTATTTGATGTGTTAAGATTATTTATTACTGAGAGGGGGGGTGAATTGGTATTACAACACTTCAACTAAAACTTAAACCAATTGCAAATAAACCATATCAATGCTGAAATGAGAAGAACATAAACACATAACACATAACACATAACTCATAACACCATTATTTTTTTTAGAGGAAACCTTGGCCAAGGGAAAACCCCAGTGGGGATGGTACCCACAACTATGCACTAAAATATAGAATCCATGTTAGGAGATCTAGCCCTATTAGGACCTAAGTATTACATAGTAAATTTCCTTGTTAGAGGAATGAAAACCCTATTAGGGGTATATGAAAACCTTGTTAGAGGTGTGGTGAGCTTACAACTCTTACAATCAAAATTTTGTTACAAAAGAATTCTTCAATAAGTGAACTGCACAAACATCTTCTATGCTTTGATATTTCTAGTTATAGCTCTATCAATCTATAATCTCACATTTGTTATCTGCCTTTTCTAGTATCCCAAATTTGCATCCATAATATATACATCTCTATCATACTTATCACTTCCATAAAACACTCTATACTTATATCAATTCTATCATCCAGTCGACTCTCAAATACAATACAAAAGATAATAAATATTTTTGCAAATGATAAATAATGAGTCAATGATATTATATTACCAAAGTGTTAGTAATATAAAACCTTCATCTGACTTAGCGCGTTACCATTCCATCTCACCTTCCCTTAATCATCATGACTATTCATATGCCCGTTTCAATTTTCCTTTGTCTAAAGGTCCTTAACTAAAGGTCCTACATATCCAAACATTTCTTCCTCTAAGTTTGCAAGCCATAATATATCATATATTGTCTTCATTGATCAAAACCATACTGCAGAATATTGTAACTTTGATTCTATACTTAGTCATTTTCATGATTGTATCTTCAATACCTATAATCACTTCATGCGATCACTACAACATAAGTGTTTCCATAAATGACAACCCTTAAGTGATCCATAGTGCTCTCAAAACATCGCTTGCCAACAATCTCTCCCTTTGGCATTGATGGCAACACTTAGCGAAAATTGACTAAGTGTCAAAACACTATCTTCCTTCCACTTATCTATATGCATACTCTTTCTCTTCTCTTTTTTTCTTATTTACAATTTTCTCTTTCTCTCTTTTTTTTATTTTACTTCTTCTCCTCTTCTCATTTTTCTCTTCTCTTCTTCTCCCCTTCTCATTTTTCTCTTCTCTTCTTCTCCCTCTTTGACATCAGTGGCAAAGGTCCTTACAAAACTTCAAAAAAATTTAAGCATATATGTCTTAGTGCTTACTCACCAGATTCAGAATGTCTTGGAAGGAATCTTCTAAGGTCTTCACTCCTTCATTCTATGATTTAATCAGAAGCTCACTAACATGGATCAGTCCATTGAGTGCACAAGATGCAGTCTCTATTGCCTTCATCTTAGAGGGTATAGATTTTGACATTGATCCTTCAAGCTTATCCATCTCTATGAGATGAGCTTCAAGAATTGATAGCTTTGGAGTTACTAGACTCCCGAGAATACCAAATCTTTCCACTACTCTCCCTTTCTCTATATTCAAAGCACTTATGTTATCCAAAATGTTGGATGTTTGCTTGTCAATTTCCAACACATTTTGTGAAGAGATTTCACAATTGTCCATTATTTTGTCTAATGTAGCCCCTTCCTTGGATATTATATCTTCAATATTCTTTAGATGTCTACTAGGATTGATGCAATAACTATAGAGTTTTCTACATTTTTCCCATGTAGTTTTTAGCTTTGATTGTAGCTTCTCTCATAATGCCCAAGTCCCATGAGATGGACTGGAAAACTTCCTTCAACTTCTTTTCTAAGTATCTCTTCTCAACCTTATCCTCTGTGATATTCAAAAATGACGCAAAATAGTTGTGAAAGTTGTCCAAAGCCATGTTCAAGTTCTCTACATCATCCTTTCCTTGAAATGTGAGAGGTGTAGGGAGTATGTTATTTACAGTCTCTACTACCCTTGCAATCACCTTTACCTTCTTATCCCCCTTTTTTTTTTACCTTTCCTTGGCCTTAGCAAATGCCATGAAGGATAACCTCATGATTTTATCCTCATCCATTCTTTCCACATCAGTGCTCACTCATTTGGCCATACTTGCCAACAATAGGGTGGAAGAGGTATCTGGTTTTTGTTTAATCTCAATTCTTACCTCTTCTTTTTCTATTGTTGTCTATTCTTCGTGCTTTTCTTCTTGTTTTTTTTCCTCCTCTTTTTCTTTGTCTTCATATTTTTCTTCTTTATGTTCTTTCTCTTTCTATCCTTGCTCTTCTAATATCACTGCATTGTCTAGCTTTCCTTGAAATGGATCATTTACATCGAGTGAGGTGTCAAGTGATACAGGAACACTAGAAACAAATAATTATGGTTGCTTGTCATCTTTTCTTTCTTGCACACTTTCTTCGGCTATCTTAGAGCTTTCACCCATACCCAAGGATGTAGGCTTGGTGACCTTGGGAGGTGAGGTCTTCTTAGGCATGTTGCACATAATAATTTGGTCCAATGCCTTTTGTGTATCTTCTATAACCTCATCATACTTCCTTTCCATTATCTTTACAAGTCTGGTCTTTGTTCTCAATAGAATGATTCTCTCCCTCTCTTGTATGGATAATAATGGCAACATGTCTTCAATAGCCTTATTTCTTATAGTCTCATCCTCAAAATGTGCTAATTTTTTTCTTATTTCCAACTTGCTACACAAGTCATTAGGAATATTGGCCTCAATTTATAACAAATTCTTCTTGTAGACTAACAAGTTCTCAATCACTATATCTTCAATTATAGATTGATTATCTGAATCATATCTCTCATAGTACCTATTGTGTGCTATAAATGTGTCACACTTCTATGGATCATTACATGCAAGGAAACTCAAGAATGAGCCCTCACAAATCGATCCATAGCTCCCTAGGCATGGAGTGCAAAGGTTTTTAAGAATGCTCTCAGCTAGAGCTATTTAGCCTATAACCTTGCTAGTAAACCATGCAATGGGAGATTCAATGAAGACAAGGGCAAGAATGCCAATATCCTCAAGAATCAAGAATGAAATGCAATGCAAGCTAGTTTAAGAATGGAAATGCAAGCTAAACTATGGAAATGAAAGATGCAAGTATTACAAAGCCTTCTAGTTAAACTAGATGAATTAATCTAAAGCATAAAGGAAATCTAAGCTAAGAATGTCATGAAAATGAAGCTACTATGCAAGAAATGAAATCTAACTATGAAGCAAGAAAGCCATGATGATGCAAGAATGAAGACAAGAAGATAGAGTGTTGATGAAGATCTAAGATGAATGCCAACAATGCTCCAAATCTTCAAACCCTAGATGCAAGAATATCTCCAAAAGCTCCAAGATGACCTAGAAAACCTGTAGCATAACAATAACATAAAAATTGTGTGTGCAAATGAGGAAGAGAGCTCTCCTTTTATAGGGAATGAAAAAGGAATGGGCCATGGAGATTAAGAGGCAAAAGATTTAATCAACGGTGGAGCTTAAAAGAGGAGCAATCCATGTGCACAAGTATCCTCCAATAGGAAAATAAGAGTTGACTTTTGTGTCCATATGAGACAAAAAGTGCTTTTTCTCTTTTTATAAAATAAGAATAATGCTTTATTTGTGCAACTTAGGATAAGAGGAAAAGGTGGGCTTTTTATTTATTAAAAGGGGAGGAAATATTCCTTTTAAATAAATAAAAACTTAGGATAAAATGGTTAGCCCATAGAAAATAAACGAATAAATGATAGCACAAGGATTTGATCAAGAATAAGCAATTTATGATTTAGCAAAAGGGGCTAATAGTCTAGGTGACCATTTTTAGGTGTATACATTTTGCCCCTCTTTGACTAATGTGTGATCGATCTGGGAACACATGTAGTCAAAGAATAGATCAGCCAAGAAGGCAAGCAGACAACCAAGAAAGCAAGCAATAGCGATTTTGACAGATGTGAGATCGATTTGGGATCACATGCAGTCAAAGAATAAAATAGCCAAGAAGGCAAGCAAGTAGCCAAGAAGGCAAGAAGATAGTGATCTGACTCCAAAGAATGAAGTACAGAGAGATAGAAAATCCTACATGGTCAGCCTGGTAGCGACAGTACTGAACACTTAGGAAAGAGATAGCTAATAAGATATGATGTGTCTGCCCCCTCGGGATCGAAAGCGAAATCAAGTAGAGGGAATGCAGAAGCAAGAGCAACATGATCAAATCACTAGAAATCATAATCGAAGATGAAAGATAATAGAATAACCATCAACCAATGAAGGGATGCCCCACACATGGGACACGGGGCACGAACCTATCGGTCCCTCAACCCGTAAATGCCATAGAGGGGGGAATTGGAACTTGGGATTGAAAGTGAATGAAAGATGGGAAGTTTGAAAGAGATGGAGATGAAGAGGTGAAGAATGCCCCAGCGAAGATCGAAGGATCAAGCCTCAAAAAGGTTAGCCAACTGCGTGAAAGAAGGAGAAAGATGATTTGGATGATCAAGGTGAACTCGGATTTTGGTTTTGATCCCGAAATGAAAGGAAAATGATGTGATATGAAAGAAAAGAAGTGAAAGACATGATTAGGAAGAAGTGAAAGGTGAGCGCAGTTGATTAACAAGTCCATGAAAGATGAAAAGAGAGCTCTCTCCATATGCAAGATGCAAAACTAAACTAACATGAACCTAAGAAATGCAAGCTACATGAAAAGTGGTTTACTTGCAAGGTTACAAAGCCAATAGACATCTAATATTCATCATTGAGCGTTATTGGTAACGTCGCAAGATCATACAATACACACTAGCATAACTATGTGAATATGAATATGATCTTTATCAGATAGGAATGTGGAAATCTCACCTAGGCATCAAAGACATGTAGGTCAAGATGACTAGCACAGTGAGATTACCTAAGTTTAATATAGCAAGATTATACTTGCATCGAGACACAAGGAAAGTCAAGATGGCTACAAGTATGCACTTGCACAAAAATAGTCAAGGATAATACCCTGTCAATCCACAGTGTCAAGTAAGACCAGCATAAATGCTCATGACAGTTAGGATCAACAAAATATACCCACAAGCAGAAAAAGCAATAAAACATGTTCTCATACCCTCAGTCTTCTAGCTATGCATCATCAAAAACTTCTCAGGGAGAGACCACTCAGCAAAGAAATCATCATAGACAGCATGCAAAGAAATAAATTCAAACAAATCTCAGCAAGTCAAGTGCGTGTGTGTAGGTCATAGAGTCAAACTTTGAGTATTGCATCTGCAAATGAGAAATATCACATCATACTAGACTGCAAGTAGGACATCTGATAAGTGTTGAGAAACACTCGACGCAAGGGTAGTGTTGAAAAACACCATTGGGGTGGTGTTGAAAAACACCATTGGAACCAAGTTGTCCAAGAAACCCAGATGCACAAAGAGACCCAAGATAAGCTTAAAGCAACATATGCCCCCTATACTAAGACAAGAATCAATTCTAGGCTAGGAGAGGCAAAGCGAGAAGTGGAGCGAAAGAGCGCCACGCAAGACTGATAGACATAGGTGCAGAGGGTCTCAAGCAGCGCCTGTTTCCAGGTTTTCACCACTTGATAGATTTTTTCAGGACTGTTTTATAATTTTTTTTGTATTTTTGCTACCAAGGCGCCTGTTTCCAGGTTTTCACCAAGGCACTTTTTCAATTTTTTATTTTTTTGAATTTTTTGATTTTTTTGTATTTTTTCAGGACTTTATATGCTTTTTAGGATTTTTTTCAGCATCGTATATGATTTTTTTTGGTATTTTTTCAAGATCAATAAAATATGTACAACAGATGCCCCAGACAGAAATGGGCATCAATAATCTGCTTCCTCTGATGTAGAGAACTGATAGGCCCCAGGCCCAAATGCTATAGCTCTGATGATAGGAGGTCTCAACCAGTTTGACCAATAATAACCAGCCCTAAGCAATGTCTGAGTTAGTGGAGGATCATTAGAATGTGATCCACATATGCCATCGTGGATTTCAGTTAGTACTTTTTCTGACTCCTCTATTTCTAGACACCTAAGGAGAGTTCCATCTAGACCCTTCCTATACAAGCCACCAGAGACAAAGGCAAAGTGTAAGGGATGGCAGAAGGAATGGCGTGGTGGATTTGCAAGAGGAATATGAGGTGGAAGATATGAAAAGATGGTAGGATTGTAAGATTTGTGAGCAGGATAGCGTAATTCATCCACCAAGAACTTGAAGTGAAATTTATGCTTTTTCATTTGTAAGATGGATGTCGAAGCAACCAAGGCATTAGCAACTTTATTCTCAGCACTAGGAATGGGCTGAAGTATAACAGATATGAGATCATGCTTAAAGTAGTGCACCATTTTTTTGTAGAGAATCAATTTGTCATCTTTTATTTGAGACTCATTATTTTTGAGCAGATTTTTATTTTTACTTTTCTTAGGTGCGGATACTGCCACAATGTGGTTTTCACCATCCAACCATTGCTCTTTTCTTTTGAATTGATGACTATGATGTTTGATTTCTGATTTGACCTTTTTTGTTGCTAGTTCGCTAGTGGAAGAAGTAACAGGTGTTGATGCGAGATGAAATGAAGTGACTGGTTCAATAGCATTTATGCGAGGGATGTCATCTCTGGTAACAAGAGAGGTTGAGCCTATAGGGTAAGCTCCAAAAGTAGCTAGATCTAGACTTGTCATAGAAGGACCAACATAGTCGACTAAGGCAATATGGGGAACAAACTCATCAGACCCTACACGAGACTCATCAACTACGTCGGGTGGGTTACAAGAGGTATGAACCACATCAACATCCATATCTATCATGGGAGGATCTTCTGGAAGAGGCTTAAGATGCTGAGAAGTAGAGATACTCATGTCAGTATGTGAGAGATCACCTCTTTGTAGCAGTCGTGCAATGTTGCGACGTTGTCTATCATAGTGCAATGATTCTTTAGGCACATAGGTTCTAGACATAGAGGCCTCAGCCATATCATCAGTAGATATACATTCTTCTCCCCAAAGGAGTGAAGTAGAAGGAAGATCATCTCCCATTTGAGCCATAGTGTGTAGCGGTGACTCATCTGTGTCTGTGTCTGAATTACTGAGCATGGGAGTATTTCTGGAATCTTCTCTATAGATCCATTCTTGAATAGCTTGTTCTTCTCTTTCTGCTTCTAAAGGAACGGATGAAGGAACAAAAGTATCAAAGATCACCATAGCAGAAGTGGAAGGTTGCATCTGATCAGAAGGTCTCCCATATGACCTAGGAGAAACAAGTATAGAAGCAAAGGAACCCAGTTTATATTCACCCATACCAAGGCTCATCATCTTAAGTGATTTCTCAGCAGCAGCTAGAGATGTACTAGGATCAACAAAAGGTTCATTATGAGGAACAAATTTTTCAGTAGTAGCAAGAGCATTGATAGCAATAGTATGGTCTCCAGGAATCACAACCTCAGTGCCATTGTATGGAAATTTGACACACTGATGATAAGTGGAAGGAATAGCCTGCATGTCATGGATCCAAGGACGACCCAAAAGAATGTTATATGCGAGTGGGATGTCCAATACTTGGAAGCTAATATCTTTCGTGATAGGGCCCACTCGGACAGGCAGCGTGACAAGACCTTTGGAAGATCTTTCCACTTCATCATAAGCTTTTATAGTAATCTTCTTCTTGGAATCCACAGCCAATTCTGACAAACCCAATTGTTGTATGACATTGAAAGAAACAATATTTAACCTTGCACCATTGTCTATCAGGACTCGGCAGACTCGGGTATTGTAGACTAGAACTTCAATGTGTAAAGCTAGATTATGTGGGTGAGCAATAGATATGTCATCTTCTACAGAAAAGGAGAGAGATAGCGGAGATGAAATGTGGTTGACCATAGCCTGAAATTGATCTAGATCAATGTCATTAGGAACACATGTTGTACGTAGAGCTTTATCAAGAATCTCTCTATGCGAAGGGGATAACCGAAGCAACTCAAGAATAGATATCTGTGCTGGTGTCTTTTGTAGATGTTGGACAAGATCATAGCTAGGGGTGGTTGAAGGAGCCACTTGTTTGGAAGGCAAAGCTTGCTTGGGATCTTGCGCAGTTTTAAGGACAATCTTGGCTTGCCCCCTAGTAACAGCATTCAGTGTCTCACTTTGGGAAGATGAACTACCACGTGTTTGCAAGACTAACTTTGGCTTACCATGATTGGTGTTATTATCATCTTGAGACCTCATCATTAGAACTCTCTCAATGGGCTCTACCATGTTAATCACAAGCGTATTAGAAGGATACGTGTAATTGATCTTTTCATCATGATTCTTCTTATGTGTTTGAGAGGTTTCCCCCTTATCATGCTTAGGTAGAAGATCTTTGAAAGCTGTGTGATCAGAATTTTTAGTTAAGCCATCAGTGGAGATTGTGCCATTCTCAATAAGATCCTGAATATCATCCTTAAGCCTAAAACAATTGTCTGTTGGATGTCCCTTGTTTCTATGATAATGGTAGTAATGATCCTCTCTCCACCAATCAGGCTTATTTATCGGATCCCAGTTACCAGGTTTATCAGGAAGCATAAGATATCCATTGTCAACCAAAGTCTTAAGGATCACATCGTAAGGTTCTGCCAACTTGGTATAGACTTGCTTTCGAAATAACTTCTTAGGCTTATCTGCATATTGAGGTTTAGGAGCACTGTGAGCATTGGCAGCTTCTTGTTGTTTTGCTGCATAGATAGCATTGGAAAGATTGAAAGCAGGCTCTTTAACCTTAGGAGCATCAACAACCCCATCATTAACAACATACTTGTTCTTATTCCAAGGTTTGTTCTTGTCTTTACCATTGCCTTTAGCATCTTTATTAATAACAATATCCCCTTTTCTTATAGCTACATCCTCAATTCGATATGCACTTTCAACCATGTCATGGAAGGAGGAGAATAGTTGCTTCCTTAGATCATAAAATAGCTCAGGCACAAGTGTGTCGATGAAAATGTCAATCTTTTCTCTTTCAGGTAGCTGATGAGGATATCGAGAATACAATGACCTCCAACGTTGTAAGTAAGTTGCAAATGGCTCACCTTGATGTTGTCTTAGATTACCGAGATCTATCACAGTGATAGGTTGTTGGATGTTGTAAGAGTACTGTTGGGTAAATCGCTGAGCTAACTCATCAAAAGTCTTAAGCAGTGGTGTCAATTTCGCAAACCATTCCAAAGCTTGGCCTCTTAAGCTTCGAGGGAATAACCGTAGGAGATATGTGTCTTCATGAAGAAAGTCCATGCTAAGAGCATAAAAGTGACGCACATGGTCATGAGGGTCACCATTTCCATCATACTTGTCATATTTAGGAACCTCAATATCCTTAGGAAACAGGACCATGTATAGATCTTTATCAAAAGGAAGAGCACAAATTGATTCTACAAAAGAGACCTTTGGAGGCTCTCTTTCTAATGCCATTTGGGTAAGGCATTGATTTGTCCGACGTAATTCTTCTTGAAGAACTTCCAATTCAGTTGGTACTCTTTGTTGGACAATTTGTCTGACATCATACCCGGGAGGAAGCTTGTATCCTCTAGAAGTCATATATTGAAAATATTGATCGCCATTACGCTCTAAAAGCTTATGCATCATTCGTTGGAAATCCACATCTTGTTCACATCTCATAAGATCCTCACTAGAAATCTCATCATTAGCCTCTGCCTCATGTTGAGAGGGAGGAGGTCTAGGTGGTGAAGAAGGCATAGCAAAAGTTGGCCTTGGAGGAGATCTTGGTGGCGTGTTGTTGCCATTGTTGCCATTGTTAAAAAGAGGTCTATGCTCATGATTACTAGTCTCAGGTTGCTCATGAAATGTCCCTCTATAAGCCATGCGCCTAGTAGCATCCATCCTTTGTTGATTGTGTTCTTTGTCTAAGCGCGCTTGATTATCCTTACGCTCAAAGTGTTCTTGCAAGAGTTGAAACTTTTCTTGTTCAGTCAAAGTGAGTGAGACACTGTCTATGTTATTGGGGGTCTTGAATGCGGAAAAGAGGAAACCTCCTTTATACCACGGTGTAGCCTTAGAATTCTCAGATTGGTCTGAACTAGAACTGTTGTTGCTAATGGGTGCTTTTGAACGTCTAGTTGGAGAAGGTAACTGTGTATAATTGAACGGAGGATGACTCTCCTGCTCAAATTGAGACCGAGTTGTAACCGGCATGAAAAGAGATGTTGGTTGACTAATAGAATGAGACAAAGTTTCTTAGATTTGAGATAAGAAAAGCTAATAAAGATCACTTGTCAAAGTAGAAAAATAGAGAGATGGCTCATCAAAAGTGCTCAAGCACTTACAGCAATCAATTGACTAAAGCCGAGTAGCGAGCAAGAAGCTCAATAAGCAAGTAGCTAGAGAGGTAACCATGATGCGACAAGTGATCAAGAGTAGCATTTGTTAAGCTCAAATCCAATAGTTTTAGCTCATTTGTTTCAGTCTAGAACAAATCTAAGCATGTAGGTAACAAACCAATTTCAGGTAAGAACAGAAAAAGACACTCTACGATAGGTTAAAGTGCAAGTTTAGCAACTCTGAATTGTAGCAATGATAGGACAGTAGAAATGACTCAGGATTCTTGGTTGAGGGTATGCAAGGATACTTCAATATCATATGACTCTTGACCAGTGAACGTGAAAAACTCAGTTTTGAAGCGCTTTGACTAAATTTGTAGATTGAACAGTGCAATTTCTCAGTTTGACAAGCAGTAGCAATAGATAAAAGACAAGTTTGCAAACAGTATGGGATCAAACATGTCATAGAACACTTGAAACAAGGGCAAAAGCAACCTTGCCAAGACAAGCACTTGTGATATCAAAATAGGGAACCTTATGAATGCTACCATTTGTTTGAATGTTGAGAACGTTTACACTGGTATAGCACAATCGAAGACAATTCAAGCAATTACTACCTAGAAGGACAAGGCTCATTACTTAGCAACGTGGCCCACAACTTGATGCTCCCTTGCCTCACACCAAGTGGTTGCCCACAAGAGATATTGGCATTGTCATGGAGGTGTCAAAAACACAACCAAAGGAGCACATATGGTGAGTATCTTGGGGTGATCCGGGTAAGTCCACTTGGATCAATCCTTGCACCAAGAAGCTAAGCGGCTAAAATAGGGTGGCCTCTATCTAATGGTTCATAGTAAGGATTTCCGTTCATAGCACCCCTCTTGCTCCTCATAAAGGACTAGGACGTCGCAGCCTCAAGAGTACCTTAAGCATTCTTGCTTAATGCTTTCCTCATGGTCACAATCCCACAAGTTACTCACATCAAGCGAAGATAAGTACTATGTCTACCAAGGTTTTGTGTCCTCGATAGCCTTGAGATTATAGTGAGTTGGAATCACTCGCCACCAAGGAAAATGATGACAAGGTTGTCCCCACTTGGGTCGTTCCTCTTGATTGCTCAAGAGCAGGCCCGCTAAAGGATCCTAAGCTAAATAAAGAGTGGATTAATTCTTGAGGTTCAAGGTTTTTGATTCACCACAAGGGTGAAGAGCATACTCCCCTATCTCAAAAACTTCTCCCAAACACACCAAACAAGATCCAATTACCCCTTTGCTTCCAAAACCTCAAGATGGGTCAAGATTTTCTGATTCACCTAAAGGTGAAGAGCATACTTCTCCTACCACCCCAAGATTCCTTTCACAAAGTATTAAGTGCCTAATGAAACAACTAGTATATGCCGCACTTAATAAAGAAAGAAATTAAACAAGCACTTGATTTGGTTTTTATGCTTAGGGCAGCCCTGCAAAAACCATTAGTAGCCCTCTTTGACATGCAATTTTAGCAAATTTCAAGCAAGAAGCACCTACAACCACAACTTGTTAGACCAACAAGAGTTAGGAGAATCAAAATCCAAAATCTAACAATGATTAGTACATGAAAAAAATTAGATAATGTGCAAAAATAACTAATCAAATGATAGAATCTGAAAATGAAACCATCATGGTTGGATTGGGCTCGGAAAGACCTTTCCAATGATATATCACACTTAAAATTTTGATACCATTTGCAAAATTTCAAAAAAAAAATGGGCACCCGTTTTCCAGAGGCACGGATTTGAAAACGCTGGAAATTTCAGAAAATTTCCAAAAAGATAGCTAAGAACCTGAAACTTGCAAGATAGATAAAATAGCCTAAAAATAGCTCACTGCCAGATTCAGACACAGTATCGCGCGATACTTCACCCGACATCAGGCGATACTTCTCAATCCGCACGATATTTCACCTTATGCCAAGCGATACTTCGCCCGAGACCAGGCGATATACCTCAATACTGCCATGCGATTCTTCTCGGGAGCGAAGTATCACACGCGTATAGTAAGGTATATCGCGCGATATACCTGAGAAGTATCGCGCGATATTCTGAGACAAAAAATCAGAGAACAACAATTACGCTAAAAACTTGCCGAAAAATTGACGAAAATTGATGAAAATGCAGAATTTAAAGGACAAAGTCTATCTACTCTGCCCCACGGTGGGCGCCAAAAATGTGTGCTATAAATGTGTCACACTTCTATGGATCATTACATGCAAGGAAACTCAAGAATGAGCCCTCACAAATCGATCCATAGCTCCCTAGGCATGGAGTGCAAAGGTTTTTAAGAATGCTCTCAGCTAGAGCTATTTAGCCTATAACCTTGCTAGTAAACCATGCAATGGGAGATTCAATGAAGACAAGGGCAAGAATGCCAATATCCTCAAGAATCAAGAATGAAATGCAATGCAAGCTAGTTTAAGAATGGAAATGCAAGCTAAACTATGGAAATGAAAGATGCAAGTATTACAAAGCCTTCTAGTTAAACTAGATGAATTAATCTAAAGCATAAAGGAAATCTAAGCTAAGAATGTCATGAAAATGAAGCTACTATACAAGAAATGAAATCTAACTATGAAGCAAGAAAGCCATGATGATGCAAGAATGAAGACAAGAAGATAGAGTGTTGATGAAGATCCAAGATGAATGCCAACAATGCTCCAAATCTTCAAACCCTAGATGCAAGAATATCTCCAAAAGCTCCAAGATGACCTAGAAAACCTGTAGCATAACAATAACATAAAAATTGTGTGTGCAAATGAGGAAGAGAGCTCTCCTTTTATAGGGAATGAAAAAGGAATGGGCCATGGAGATTAAGAGGCAAAAGATTTAATCAACGGTGGAGCTTAAAAGAGGAGCAATCCATGTGCACAAGTATCCTCCAATAGGAAAATAAGAGTTGACTTTTGTGTCCATATGAGACAAAAAGTGCTTTTTCTCTTTTTATAAAATAAGAATAATGCTTTATTTGTGCAACTTAGGATAAGAGGAAAAGGTGGGCTTTTTATTTATTAAAAGGGGAGGAAATATTCCTTTTAAATAAATAAAAACTTAGGATAAAATGGTTAGCCCATAGAAAATAATCGAATAAATGATAGCACAAGAATTTGATCAAGAATAAGCAATTTATGATTTAGCAAAAGGGGCTAATAGTATAGGTGACCATTTTTAGGTGTATACACCTATTTAGTGTCATCAAGTTTCCATCTTTGATTATCTTCTTCTACAACATCTTCATATCTGGCTTCCACAGATCTTGTGGCTTCTTTTGTTCTCCTTTTTCCTCTTTCTTCTCAGTCACCTTGTCCTCTTTCTTCTTTGTTTCTACTTCTACCTTTTTTTTCTTAGGGCTTCCTGGTTTGTTAGATCTTGTAGATCTCTTGGAAGTTCTCACAAGTGTAACCTCTTATGCAATATTATCATGAGTGATTGATAAATCTATTATACTAGGAGTAGGACTTACTGACTTTTTAGCTTCAAAAGGAGGAGGTGCCTCAATTTCCAAGCTAGAGGACCCTTCTATCATCTTTGTCCTTACTTCTTTTAATTGTTCCTTAGTAATTCCTTCCTTTGCAGCTATGTCATCAACTATTTTGTCTATTTTTCTTTTCCTTGTTCTCTTGTCCTATTCTTCTCTAACGTTTTTTGACTTCTCTTCATAGGCTCCCCATCTCTCTTCAGATGTATCTATTTTTGATGTGAGTACATGTTCAATTTACATTGTGAGAACCTCAGAGCTGACCTCGTACCCCATAGGGTAGCACCATTTCTTCCTTGGCTCTATTTCTTCAAAGCATACATATTGAGTATCAACCATGAAATAGATTGTGTCTTTATAATTCTCTACCAACACCAGAGGTATTCTATATCTCTCCTTCATTTTCCTTTGAAGGATCTTAATCATTGCAAATAATTCACCATGTACCCAATCATTGTTCTATCTCCTAAATCTCTCTGATATATGTATGCCAATAGGTATACTATCTTTCCATACTCTAGGGTGCATTCTTGGAATTTCTATACAACATGAATGTACATGTGTATCAAGAGTGAACCAAATTTGAAAGATTTTGACTTATCCTTCTTGATAATCCTCACATTTTCTAGGAACTGCTATGCTAGGATTTCACATAAGTTATGTATGGTTTTTTCCTTCACCATTCTATAGGTCATCTTAATTACCCCTTCTAACATAGAATTGGGTTTCCTAATGTAGTAAAACTTATATCCTAGTAGCATTGCTACCAATCTCACATCTTGCTGAAAGATGTCATTCGCAGTCATTTCTCTCTTATCCCATTTAGAATGAGTTAGGTTTTCAACTTGTTTTTTGATGTTTGTCTCTTCCGCTAGGAGGGCTCCAATTTTTTCTAACCCAGTTATCTCATGAATCAGCTAGCTACATATCTTAATAGGTTTATCTCCTATCCAAATGAATTGATCATAGATTTTTTTTAGAATGATCTTGAACCATTCAGTCTTGCAAAACTAATTAAAAAGGGTTAGGTTAATAATAGATTTGTCTTCCAAATGTTTGAAATATCATTTCATTTTCCTATCTGACTCTATCATTTCATCTATCTCCCTATATATCTATGCATCTCCTATGGTTTCATACTTGTAGTGAATGTAAGACCTAATATCTTCAACGTGTAACATGCCATATGGGGTTTGCAAAAATGCTCATTTCAGATCATCCTCACAAGACTTAAATAGGTGCTTCTTAAACTTGTATCTTGGTCTATCAATAACATCAACTATGAAAGGTTCATCCATAGCTTCTAGTAGAGTATATAATCTAAATACCTTGAATATGCCAAAATCCAGGACTTTTTCTTCAAACGATCATGCAATGTAGTTGCTAGATGGTTGTAGTGCTTCTTAATTTTCATTTCCTTGGTCACTGAATATCAAATGATGAGGAAATGATATGATTTAGGGTCTTTTATTTATTGCTAGTTTAGTAAGTGCATTAATGACTATTAGCTCAACTTTACATGTTGTCCAGTCAACATAAATCTTGCAAACAAAGGATAAGAATCTTCAAGTGTTGCGATCACAAACATAATCTACATATTTTTTGTACACACAATATCTAAGCTTGCATGAGCTTATTCCACATAATTAGGGGCTGGATATAATCTATTATCTACATCCAATGCTCCCTCTAAGGCCATGCAGCCTTCTAGGTTGATGTAGCAATGTTAACATCTTATGAAGACACAATAGCATCTATTGTCTCTCCCTAAACCAATGCCTTATTGAAATCTTTTATCTTCCATATCTTCTCATCATCTTCATTTGTTGGTTTCTTGAAATGATTCTTGAACTCATCTATATACTCATTAAAAATTTTACCACTATCACCAATATTCTTCTTTATAACAATAGGTGGTGGTCCTCTTCTATTGTTCATTCCATTATACCTACAAAACTTCGCTATGTGTCCTAATTTTTTGCATTTGAAATATGTAAGAGGTCTTCTATCCTGATTAACCTACAACTTACAATACCTTGTAGTATGCCCAAGTTTATTTCATTTGAAGCACGTGATCTTGGATGCTAACTCTTCTATGATGCAATATTGTTTGTTCGTTGACTGATCAGGTTTTCTACATTCTTCTTTCTTATGTCCATATGCATAACAGTTGTAACAATAACTGATAAAGGGTTTGAAAGGACCTTTACTTCTGCAATCTCTTTTCATGCATCCAACTTTGTTGCATCCAAAGCATCTATCTCTAAAAGGTATGATCTAATCTTTAGGTTCTTCAAAAGTGGATCTATCTTTAGTCTTCACTTCATGTGATTCATCACGAGTCTTAGAACATTCTCCTTCATTGTATCCAACTACAATCATATCTCCTTTAGGTTTCTTTTTCTCTCTTTTTTCATCAATTTTATCACTTCTCATGTGTAACTTCTCAATATGCAATTTGGATTGAGTCAGTTCACCTTTTATGATTTGATTGCATTTCTCCAATTCATGACATTTATCCTTGTAGTGATCAAGTTTATTCTTCATTTGTCTTATCTACACATTTTCTTTTTTAGTGTCTCTTCAACTTTGTATCTTGCATCCTTTTCATGTTGAATTTCTTTAATCATAAGAAGATTAGTTTGTTCTTTTTCTTGCTCCATCTGCTTTACTTGGTTTGATGTATCATTGTCTGAATACTCTTTGATCTTATCCATAAGGTCTTGTCTCTGATTTCTTGAAAGTTCAAGTTGTTCCTTATGTTTCTTAATGAAACCTTCTCCTCTTCTTAACTTGAATTTCAATTCTCCATTCTTAGCCTTTTCTTTGTCCAGGTCATCAAGTGCTGCTTCAAAGTTCTCTTGAATTTTTTTTTAATCCATTATGATTTCCCTTAAGTTGTTAGGATTACTCTCCAAGGGCCAAAAGCTATGATACCAATTGTTAGGATTAAGTAATACTAAGAGAAGGGGGTGTGAATCAATATTACAACACTTCAACTTAAACTAAAACCAATTGCAAATAAACCATATCAATGTTGAAATGAAAAGAACATAAACACATAACATAGATCATAACACCATTATTTGTTTTTGAGGAAACCTTGGCCAAGGGAAAACCCCCATGGGGATGGTACCCACAACTATGCACTAAAATATAGAATCCATGTTAGGAGATCTAGCCTTGTTAGGAGTTTAGTATTACATAGTACATTTCCTTGTTAGAGAAATGGAAACCCTGTTAGGGGTATACAAAGACCTTGTTAGAGGTGTGGTGAGCATATAACTCTTAAAATTTGATGCAATAGCATCTCAGGTCCTTGGCAATCCTATGTCGCCAAAAACATGTTTGTTTTTTCCTATGTTGCTTAGTTCCTGCTTTGACTGAGTTGGCTCGGTAGTTGCTTAGTTTCCTTTGTTAACTAAGTTGGTTAGTTATCTCTTTGGAACTAAATTAATTCCCTGGCGCTTGACGATGCTTGTCTGGCACTTGGTTATCCTTTCTTACCAAGGTGGTTGTTTTAAGTTTCCTATTAAGGCTGACTCTCACAATTAATTATGGTCATGGATTTAATGCTAACATCTATCATTGGGAAGCATGTGGACCTAGATCTGTTCATTCCTTTCATTGATGGTGGATCTAAAGGCTGACTTGTTCGGTAGCATGTTGTATATAATTTAATCTTTTTTTGTAGTTTTAGGAGAGGAATTAGGACATCAGTGATAAAGTTAGAAGATTGAAGTTAGTTTCAGATCCTCACATGTTGGAGGACTTTTTTACTTGAATTGTAATATTTGGCCTAAACAGGGAAGGCCTTATAACCTGACATGTATGAATCTATTTGAATGAATATAAGAAGTTGATTTGCATTCTCTCTCACTTTTTTGTTTGTTTCTTCTGCATGTGATCTTTCCAAGGTGGATCTAGTTAGGGTGTACCTTTGGCCCCTCTCCCCATCCTCCCTTGCATCAGGTGGTATCAGAGCAAGGTGAGACCTGGATCTATTAGAAATAGGAAATACTGAGAGGGGGGGTGAATCAGTATTTCACAAACTTTTACTTTTGCCCACTTATGGATATAACAGATTACTTTAATGCATACAAAGCATAAGAAACTAAATAGCATACACAATAGTAAATGTAAAGAACTCATAACACATGATATGTTCTCGAGGAAACCCTGGCCAAGGGAAAACCCTGGTGGGGATGGTACCCACAAAGATCCAGTAATCAAAAGATATCCAGTTAAGGATGTTGACCCTGTTAGGAGCCTATTACAATCATATAGCGTATCAGTCCTGATTAAGGGACTATAGGCCTTGTTAGAAGCCTCAACCCTGTTAGGAGTTGTAGATACAAAACTTGATTACTAGATGAGCTCACTACCCAAACAAGTAATACAAATTTTTTCTAATTACAATATGGTACTACTTACAACTTTGCATCAACAACTTTCATTGCTATCACAATTTACATATATTACATGCTACATTTCAAGTATGCTCGGTACATCTTTATTTATAAAAGATACAAACATAATATATTTCTCTTGTCATCTTTCATATCTTTATCCAAGAGTAAACATCTAGGATTTCATCTCTTTATAATATTAAGTCATTATTTTGACAATAAAAATGATCCCTTAATTCATTTACTAGTTCTGTCTTAAAAATTGCACTGTCGACTGTACTCTGTCATCGGTAAAATAGTGATAACTTTATCTGTACTATCCATACTCTTTTGCACACTGAGATGGGGTATCTTTAGACACCATAGAGTCTATGTTCAACTATGCAAACTTTGATGATGCTCCAACGAATGTCACCAAAACAAACTATATCGGGTGCTCTGTCAAAATCATTGTTTCATACTTAGACAATTTTAGTCTGCGATCTTCCATACTTACTTTCTAGCTTATGCACTCTTCATAGGGAACATATGTTTCCATAATGAAAACATCTATGTACATACCTCATCCAAATTTCCAACAATCTCCCCCTTTTTCATTGGTGGCAACATATGAGAAAATTGGCTAAGTGTACAAGTCAAAATCTCAAAATTTGTATCAAAATTGTGGCCATAGTATAAAATAAGTATACTATCCTTATATCTCCTCAAAATATATATAATAATCTATAAAAATTCATAACACTCCATAGAACTCCCCCTACGAGTATCCTTCCTTATCATATATGACAATTTTCTAAGTATCTCTCCCCCTTTGACAACAATGACAAAATAAAGGGTGGAAAGGGATATACAAAAAATTGTGTCAAAACTTTTACCTTAATGTCTTATTGTAAAGCCGATAGGCTTGCAACACAATCTAAAAAATCTATCTTCCAAGTCTCAAAATCTTTCTCCCATGCCTTCTTTATTGATTCTACTACATTGAGTAAAGTACTCAATCCGTATGTTGCAATCTGACAAGCTTGGAGTGACTCAAAGTTGAATTTCTAAAATGCTATCTTAGCAGTAAGACATTCATCTAGCTACTCTTCTATTATGGTCAAATTGATTGAGACATGCTCTCTCAAGATGTTTATTCTGATAGATTTCTTATTCTTCTCATCATTTAAAGTCCTTATTTCATCACATAATTTTCTGATCTTACTCTCAACTGTTCTGATCTTCATGTTTAAGCTGGCCAAAGAGTTTGTCTCTACTGCAATTTCATCTTGCTTCTCTTTTATCTTCTTTTCTTCTTCAATTAAAATATTCTTAGATTTTTTACACTGAATGTACAAACACTTTCCAGTCTCAAGATGTTTCCTGAAGTCCTTAATGTGTCTATCAAGGCTGTCAATGTCATTCTTGATATTCTGACTTATGTTCTGCAACATCTCAGCTTCATAAGCTACCTAAGCCTTAACTTGAGCAATATCAGTTAAATTAGTGAATTCAACATCAAAAGATTTAATTACCATCTTTTCTCTTTCAAGTGGATCTAAATCAAAGACCTTTGTAGATATGACACTTTGTAGCTTCTCAGTCAAATCTTTCAGACTACCTTCTAAATTCTTAACTTTCTTGTTCTTTCCAATAATTTTGTTTAAAGAGGTGATCAACTCTATTTGATCATCGTCATCAACTTCCTTGCTCAAATCTTCAATCAATGTTTCTATTCCTTTCTCCTTTCCAGTCTTAGGAGTAAGACTGATGTCTTCTTGTGTTTTAGTAGGTGTAGGGGCCTCTATTTCCATTTGCACTTCAGTATGTGTAGTCTCTATTTCAATAGTCTTTTCTTGCTCTCCCAAATCCAAATTGTCAACAATGTTATCCAAACTGTTGGGTACCACATCATCTAAATCTAAAGTAACTTTAGTTCCTTCAATGTCCATATATTCTATGCCAATGTTTATGGAAGAAGAGGGAAAATCTTCAACTTCAACTACCTCTATTGCTACCTCTACTTGTTTTGAACTCTGTTTCTCTACTGGTTCTGCAACTACTTGATCTTTTCTATCTTTTCCTACAACCAAGTTTTCTAGCACTTGCACAACTGCCTATTCAATTTCAGTCTTTACTTGCTCATACTGTCCTCCCATTATTTGTATAATTCTTCTTTTGGTTCTCAATAGGGTCTCAAGTGGCTTGAGGATCTATTTAAGATGGTCATCATCTCTTATCTCATAGAACTATCTAATCACATTCTTTCTCATTTTAGTATCTTCTTCTTGTGCTCTCATGTTTCTTCCCACAAGTCTATTGTACAAATCTTCTAGTATCTTTCCATGAATAGTATCAAATTTCTTGTTAGACAAAATCATATGTGTAACCATTGCATTCTCAAGATTCAATCTGTCAGAGGATCCATATAAATCATAGTATTTATTCATTTTGGTAAAGTCTCCATATTGCATTATATCTTCATTAACTCTTTCTATCCTTGGCTTCCATGATTTCTTCTTTTTTGTCACTTCATCATCTTTTATTTTTGCAACTCTTTTAGGTACTGGTGGAACAATTGTTTTCTATCTTTTACCTGGTCTTGAAGCACTTGCTTTCATTCTTTTTCTTGGTGCTGAGGAAAAGGGTTTCTCTGTCTGACTGATTCCTTGTTCCTTCTTAGGTTCTTCTACCTTTACCTTTACTTGAATAGATTCTGCACTTGATACCAAAGGTGGGACTGATAATATCTCACTTTAGCTTATTACTTCTGCAGTCTTCTTTGCAATATCAAATTCTTGCTCACTCATACCTGATTCTTTTAGAATTTTTTTTATTGTAGACTCCACTCTCTTCTTTGATTGTTTCTCTTCCTTAAGTGACTTTGCTGAACCAAAGTTTTCATCATATGTTCCAAATCTGTTGCTATGAGCATCAACTTTACTTTTCAACAATCTACTAACATAACCTTCTATTTCAACTTCAGATATTTCATAGCCAAGAGGGTCTATGAATTCATGTCTAGGTTCTACTACCTCAATGTAAGTGAAATCAGTATCAACCATAAAACGTATATCATCTTTGTATTTCTCAACTAGGGATGTAGGAATCCTTGATCTATTTACCATAATGTTCTAAAAAGTTTTCAATACTAACTTTACACTATCATTAGCCTTCTCAATAAGATGTTTCATATAGACTTTATTGATTCTTGCCATAGTATTCTCACCATCATTCCATTCAATGGTGTAAGGAAATCTTCTTAACAAGTGAAAGAACATGTAAGTAACCAATGAGTAAAATCTAAAGTGAGTGTATTTAGCTTTCTTTATCTTCTCCAAATTCTCAAACAACTATATTCTCAGAATTTCACACATATCCACAGGCTTCTTCTCCACACACATCAAATAAGAAATGTGTACCATACCTACTGGCATGTCATCTTCTCTAGAGCTTCCAAAGAACTTTTTTGTTAAAATCTTACACAAGTATTTTACATCATCTTGCTTAATTTTACTAATGACTATACCTCTACCATTGTATACTAAACCAGTGTTTTCAATCATAATCTTTCTCATGTTTTTCTCATTCAATGGGATTGCACCAACTTTTGATAATCCAGTCACATCATGAATTAGGTCTATAGTTATGTCTATAACTCTATCTTCTAACCAAAATTTTCCATTATGTATCCTACTCAAAATGATCTTAGTACACTCCTCATCATCAAATTCATATTTCATAGAGTACTCAATGATTTCATTATTTTCTAGATGTTCATAACCTTGTTTCACTAACATATTTGAGTTGTACAATTTCGTATATTCACCATTAAAATCATACTCCCTTAGGGTTTCATATTTGCATCCAAGATAACCTTTAACATTCTCTAAATGAAGAACTCCATCTGGTATAGCTGATAAGGCTAAACTAGCATCTCTTTCTGAGGGTTCAACTAGATCTTTCTTATTTATAGGTCTATTCTTATCCTTAATGTTGTGAATCAATGACACATCCATGATTATATCTAATTTCTTAAGCTGATTCAAGATCGTAGTCAGATAAATACCTTAAATTCACAAAATTAGGGTTTTCGCTAGATCGGTGCTTCAAACTTCTGCAAATCACTTCCAAACTTATTTCTTCACTTCCAAATTACTTCTAATCACTTGATAATCATAATAACTTTGATTTAAATCTTTTAACACTTAGCATTTACTTGATCTGACATCGCATTCAATAATTTTGCCGCTAAAATGCCAAAAAGTTGATTCTGTAAACCTGCAACCATAAATCTTTTTGCGACCTCGCAAAACACAATATTTCTTTTCATGCACTTAACCATAGCATTAGTATAACATAAAAAACCTTCATCTAACTGTGCAAAACTTAACTCATTCAAAATCTAACTCTATGCTAATTTTAAGTTCCTAAACTATAGAAATTTACATAATTTAAGTGCTTAAAGAAGGGTTAGGTAAAGACTCATCCTTACCTTTAGATACATTACCTTCCTGATTACCTTCAATGTTGAATATACCTCCTTGATCTGTGCCTTTAACAAATTTTACTTCATATTCATTGCTAGAGCAACCTTTCTCTTTGTTTCTTGCAATTTCATTCCTTCTTACATAGTTTCTAGGGTTAGGGTTATGTTGATAACCTCCATTGTTCATTCTGCAAAATCTTGTTGTGTGTCCAATCTTGTTACACATCTGACAAGTGATTCCATTGGTTCCATATCTAGGTGTTTGCTGATTGATTTGTGTCCTGCAATTTCTAGCAATATTTCCAATTTTGTTGCATTTGAAACATACTATTTCATTTCCTCTTTTCATGTCTTCAGTTGATCTCTGATTTGCATTGTTAGTATTTCTAGGCATTCTTATATTGTAATTATTCTCAGTAATTTTAGATCTTCTACATTCAATAGCTCTATGTCCAAAACCATGACAATTATAACAATAACCATTTAGAGGTTTGAATTTTTTACCTGTACAATCTCTCTTCATATGACCAATAGTATTACATGTAAAACATCTACCTTTGAATTCTCTTTGCATACCTTTGGATGATTCTTATTTCTTAGGTGCATCTTCTTGCTTCGGTGATTCTTCTTGCTTAGGTGATTCTTTTGATTTGTTCTCATCTAACTTCTTTTCTTTACTGCTTTCACATTCATTCAGATCTGGTTTCTTGCTTTCACTAACTATCTTCAATATGTTAAATCCAAGACTAGTTTTGTCATAGAATGGTTTTCCATAAGATACTTGCTTATCAATCTTTTCACTGTTTGAATATAGCCTTTCAAGTTGCTATTTAGATTGAGTCAATTCACCTTTCACAATTTTGTTGTATTTTTCAAGTTCATCATACTGCAGTTTGACTTTATCAAATTCAGATGTTACCTTGCCAAGTTTAGATTTCAGATCTTCATTTTCATTCTTTAAACTTTCATTCTCAGATCTCAAAATGTCATTTCCATCTTTCAAGCTAAGCTTCAGATTTTCTATCTTCAATTCATGTTTAAGGATCACATTTTCTTTTTCTAAGTCTTCACAATCTTCAACAAGAATTTCAGATTCTTTCTCAGATTTCAGATCTTCTATCTTACCTTTCAATTTGTCAATAAGATTCTTTGCATCATCATACTTCCTTTTCAAGGTGTTTCTTTCACCAGTAAGCATATCAATCTACTCAAGAGCTTCTTCAAGATTCTTTTGTAATTGATCCATATCCATAGAGATCTTACTCAAGCTACTAGGCTTTCCTTGAATGTTTCTTCTCTGAGTAGCTGTGTTCTGATACCAATTGTTAGAAATAGGAAATACTAAGAGGGGGGGTGAATCAGTATTTCACAAACTTTTAATTTTTCCCACTTATGGATATAACATATTACTTTAATGCATACAAAGCATAAGAAACTAAATAGCATACACAATAGTAAATGTAAAGAACTCATAACACATGATATGTTCTCGAGGAAACCCTAGCCAAGGGAATACCCCAGTGGAGATGGTACCCACAAAGATCCACTAATCAAAAGATATATGGTTAAGGATGTTGACCCTGTTAGGAGCCTATTACAATCATATAGTGTATTAATCTTGATTAAGGGACTATAGGCCTTGTTAGAAGCCTCAATCCTATTAGGAGTTGTAGATACAAAACTTGATTACCAGATGAGAAAAATACCCAAACAAGTAATAAAAATGTTTACTGATTACAATATGGTACTGCTTACAACTTCGCATCAACAACTTTCGCTACTATCACAATTTACATATATTACATCCTACATTTCAAGTATGCTCGGTACATCTTTATTTATACAAGATACAAAAATAATATCTTTCTCTTGTCAGCTTACATATCTTTATCCAAGAGTAAACATCTAGGATGTCATCTCTTTATAATATTAAGTCATTATTTTGACAAGAAAAATAATCCCTTAATTAATTTACTAGTTCTATCTTCAAAACTGCACTGTCAGCTGTACTCTATCATCGGTAAAATAGTCATAACTTTGTCTATATTGTCCATACTCTTTTGCACACTGAGATGGAGTATCCTTAGCCACCGTAGAGTTTATATTCAACTATGTAAACTCTGATCATGCTCTAGTGAACATCGCCAAAACAAACTATATTGGGTGCTCTGTCAAAATCATTGTTTCATACTTAGACAATTTTAGTCTGTGATCTTCCATACTTACATTCCATCTTATGCACTCTTCATAGGGAACATATGTTTCCATAATGACAACATCTATGTACATACCTGAGCCAAATTGCCAATAGGATCTAGGTTTTCAAATTTAGGTTTGAGGATTCCTTCTTGTCAAACCCTAGTTGATTTGTTGTGGGGTAGAAGATTATGATCTGGCCTACAATTTTAGAGGGTTTCAAGATGGTTCGTGGGAGGTGAGATGTAGATCTAGGATTGGTAGACATGTTGAGACAACTTTCTTCTAGATTAGAAGTTGTTAAAACTACCTAGAGAAGAGGAAGACATCTTAAAGATGTTAGTGATGATGAAGTTGAGGAAGAACAAGTTGATTTAGAACTTGCACCAGTGATGGATCAAGGTGAGGAAAGATTGTTGAAAGCTTTGAAAAATTTGAAGTCTACACCACACTTTAATGCTCCTAAGTATAGTCAAAAATTGGATTCAGATAAAATTGTGAACTGGATCAGCAAGATGGAAAAGTACTTTGAATATGAAAATGTCCCTGAGGAAAAGAAGGTGAAAATTGCAAGCACAAAGTTGAAAAGTCATGCTTCCTTGTGGTGGGAACATCTGTAGTTGGATAGAAAGAGGAAAGGAAAAGAAAAAATTAAGGTATAGAATAAGATGGTGAATAAGTTGAAAGGAAAGGTTTTACATTGTGATTGTCAGATAAACCTAGTTAGGCAAATGCAAAGTTTGAGGTAGAAAGATAAATTGGTAAAATATTATACTGAGGAATTTTATAGATTAGATATCAGATCTAGACATGATGAAGATGATGTAGAAAGAATTTATAGGTACCTAAATGGATTGAGAGTTTCCATTAGAGAAGAAATCAGTTTGGTTAAATTGGAGAACATTGAAAAATCTTATCAATTTGCATTGAAAGCCAAGGAGAAGTTGAAAAAAAGACATGAACAAAGACAAAGAAGTAGAGGTGGTAGATTCTCTAGAGGAAGAGGTAGTCCTTATTGTGAAAATAGTAGATCTGAACTAGAGAAGCTAAATCTGGATAGAGGCAAGACCGAGTGGAAAGGTGAAAGTTGATCTAGATGAAGAAGTAATAACTACTGAGGTGGTTATAATAGAGGTGGTTTCTGAGGAACTTATTACAATTGTGGAGAAGGACATAGATCATTTGAGTGTACACATGCAAGTAAGAAAGTTGATAGTATTAGAAATGCTTTGGTGCAGTAAGAGTCACCGAATGAACTTGAGAAGGAAAACAACTTGATGGTAAGGAGAGCACTTTGGAGTGAAAGTAATAAGGAAGATATGGTAAGGAAAAGTTTGTTCAAGACTAGATATAGATTTTCTAATGAAGTATGGAAGGTAATCATTAACAGTGGAAGCTCGAAGAACTTGGCATCTAAGGAAATGGTTATGAATTTGCAGTTGAAAATGTTGGAACACCCGAAGCCCTATCAAATTTCATGGATCAAAGGTGAGGATACACTCTTGGTAAGTGAACAATGTTATGTGAATTAGAAAATTGGAAAGTACTATGATAAGGTGTTATGTGATATCTATTGGCATTAAGTATGATTTTCATTAGTGACAACACTTATTTAGACTCTGCATGTTTACCGAGCAGAATAGTGTTTACCGAGCAGAACAGTGTTTACTAAGAAGAATAGTGTTTACTAAGAAGAACAGTGTTTACTGAGTGCCAGCATGGTAAATAGGGAATTTAGTCTCTACCGAGTGACACTATATCTACCGAGTCTCCAGTATATACCGAGTTTGAAACTACAATCGAGTGGTTAGTATGGACTGAGCCTCCACTTCTACCAAGTGCATGATGATGCTGAGTAATGCAGTGGATGTCGAGTATGAGAAAGTCACCGAGTTAGTTTGCAGTAACTGAGTCACTATATTTGGGCCGACACAGTAATATTTGTGTTTGCTTGTTTAGAGCTGACTTTTCTATTGTTTTGTAATTATTTTGGATTGATATATAAACAATGTTTTGTATCATATCCAAAGTGAAAAAGGGAGAAGCGAAAAAGAGAAGAAACGTAGAGATAAGTGAATTACAAAGGGATATAATAGTATAAGAAGTAGTAGAGACATATATATCATAGAAGGTGATTAGTACATCAGAGAATCTCAATCAGCAAGTACAGTTGCAAGTAAGAGATCTACTGTTTCATCCTAATAGGTGAATCAGCCCCAAATCTTTTAACCAGGTAGACTTAACAGTCTTTGCAAAAATCTCTTAACCAAGTGCATACTTCTTTGTATGTTTGTAAATCCTCTAACAAGGTGGACCTTGCAGTCCTTATTGCTCCTAATAGGGTAGATCATCAGAAGTGATCATTGTAAGCCTTAACTGACAAACTTTATACTACAATATTGAAGTTTAGTGGGTTTCATCCCCACCCCAATTTTACTTTCTATTTGGAAGGTTTCTGGGTTACCAAATCTCTATGTTCAAAGTGTTATGAATGTTTTATTCTTTCTATTACTCATACATATAGTTAGCTTATCAATCTAATGTTATTGAGAAAATGGTTGAGATCTAAAATTTGTAAAAGTTTTGAAGTTACTGATTCACCACTCCCCTCTCAGTAACCTAGCTAGTCTTGAATATTTCCAACAATTGGTATCAGAGCTCCATGGTTTTTAGAATAAAGTTTGATAGCTTGAGAAAAGATTCAGGACAATGGAGATATTCAGACTTAACAAAGTAATTGAGAATGAAAAGCTAGATCTGGAAATGGCCATAACTCAACTCAAGGAAGCAAAAGAACATCTTTCCCTTTCCATAAAAAGAAGGAAGGAACTTGCAAATTAGATGAATGACCACCAGTATGTTGAAGAAAAGATTGAAGACTTTTTCCCTTCAAGCAGCTCATATGAAGCAAACAATGAAGCAAAAGAACTTCTAGAAAAGAATGGATCTCTGCAAGAAGAAGTAAGAAAATTGAAAAGAGAATAGGAAATTTAGTCAACAAGATTCTGTGAAATCTTGGAACAAATAAACAAGATGAAAGATGAAATAGATGGAAAGAACAATGAAATCCAGAATCAAACCCTTCAGCTAGAAAACTTTATTAATCAAGTCTCCAATGCAAATGAAGAAATCTTGACTCTAAGATTAGAAAATGAAAATATAAGAGAGGAACTGAGATCTGAAAAGCAAATCAATTTAAGATTGATGAGTGACCTAGATACTGAAAGGCAAATCAATGAAAGAATGTTGAAATCTCAAGAAGATATGAATCAGGTGTATGAACAAAACCTTCATAAGAAAAAAAGAAAAGCAGGACTTGGATACAAAGAGGAAGGTGAATCCTCCAAAAAAAGGTACTCAAATGAATCAGAAACCCACTTGTAATCACTGTGGCAAAATTGGTCATACTTCAAACAAATGTTGGAGCAATGGAAAATCAAAATTCAATGGAAAATGCTACAATTGCAATCAGCATGGTCATAAAGAAAATGAATGCAAGGAGAAACCAAGATTTGAAGGCAAATGTCACAAATGTAACAAACAAGGTCACAAGGCATCAGAATGCAGAACTAAAACACCCAATCCAGCAGAACAAATTATGAAAGCAATATTTGGTTGGGATTACAACACTTGGTGTAGATGTCATTACTGTGGAGAATATGGACACATTGGCATGAATTGTGTAAGGCATCACTTGAGAAAAAGGGATACTACCATAAGATGTTACAAATGCACTAAGCTTGGTCACATAGCTAAAAATTACATGAATTTAGGCAAAGTTGAAGATGAAAAGAAAGCAAACGCAGATAGCATCAGGAAGTAGATGAGACAACAGTGGATCGCTAAACCTACCAAGCAAACCAATCCAAGTAATGAAGTCACTCATGAAGAGAGTGGCTCTATCAATTCTAACTAAGTCTCCAAGAAAGCACTGGAACTGTATCCTCATAGACATATTCCAAACAGTTCCTGAATTGAAAGGAAGATAGATCCAAATCAGTATGCAAGATATAGAAGGATCGCAGGAAGGTCGGTATCAGTTTCAACAGAGCAAGGTTGAGAGTAATGTAATTTCATTTGGTTACTGAGTAAGGTTGGAGTAGTATGTTCTCTAAGTTGCAGAATCTTCACCGAGCAATTAATGCTTAGTGGATGATAGTCTATCGAATTCTATACCCTAATTCCTACGAAGCATTAATGAAAATTTTTTAACAAAAAGCATGCAATCAAATTCATTCTTCACCACGAATATCAGCATATTGAGCAGAAAAATTTCTAAGTGTGATCAAGTGATTCAAAGCAAAATTTTGCAGCAAAAATATTTTGAAGAGCTACCATGGCATCATCCACCACCAAAGTAAAGAAAGGTTCGAAAATGTTAGTTCATGGAGAATGGAAAGCACTGGATTTCAAACTCGTGCCTGCGATTGCAGAAACCCTAGATCTGAGTGGAGCTCAGTCTCAAATTCCTCCAAAGGTACTTCTTGTAAATGACATTCACAGTCATTTTAGAGGTACAATTCAAGAACTTGGAACCCTAGAGATAGATGTTGTTCATGATGAACTATGTGTTGATGGTGTTCTCAAACTGGAACATAAACATTTGGAAGATAAGGGTTTGACACATATCACCCACTTGCCTAGGAGTTTCCAGATAAAATGGATAAGATATATTCTAAGCTGAGTGCATGAAGGTAAAATTTGGCTTGAGCAACCAGTGGAAATATCAAAGAAGATGATTCACCGAATCACTGGTCTTCCCATGCTTGCCAAGGCAAAATCTACAAAAACCCTAGGTTGGGTAGAGCTGGAAAAGAAAACCCTAGCCGAATGGGATGGTAGAGGTATGAGAATAAACAACATTACCAATGTAGAACTAAAATTTGGCACATATGTAATAGCTCACAAGATATACAGTTCAAGTCGGCAGAATAGTGTTCTGTGTGAAGCAGTTGACCTAGCCTATAAAATTGTGAAGAACAATCTATCATTTGACCTAGCAGATCTATTGTTGAAATAGTTCAACAAGAATATGGAGAGCATCCAAACCTCAAAGAACAATCCATGTAAGTTTGGCTCGCTGTTGGTTTGTTTATTTTTCTATGCTCAAAATTTTTTCCCATCTAAAGGCATGGTAAAACGGAGAAAGGATGTGCCTATTCTTTATCAGATAAATGAGTATATTACAGAAATGGGTGATAATTTTACAAGCATAATGGATAAATATTTTGAATCTTTTAAGGAGAAGATGAATAACACATTCTGGATTCCACTAAAGTTGGTGGAGGATTATAATGATTATGTTTGTTTTATGGTTGATTGTGATAGAGTATATATTCAGGCAGTAAGGCCCAGGATTGTATGGGTAAAACCTCTTCCTTATGAGGTAAACATTGATGAGACAAAGGATATAATTGAAGCCCTAGTAAATCAACCTGTTGATCCAAAGGCTCCATACTTTGGAACATATGATGAAGCTAAGGTAAGTATTGAGCTAAGCATAAAGCTTCCACAGGCGGTTAACAAAGGCAGAAAGAGGATGGCCAAGATGCAATCTAGCACACCTCTAATGTTAACCGAGGACAAAGGAGAGGATATTGTAGAAGAAGAAGAAAAGGATGAGAGTAAAGAAGAACAAGTGCCTATAAAGAAGAAAGGAAAGGTAACTATCACCAAGGAACCCGAGCAACCCACTGCAGTATTCACAAGGAAAAGATCAAGGGACAAGGCAGGAAAAGTCAAGGATGATATAGTACTCAAAAGGCCTCCTCCCTCTTTTGAAGAAAAGATTAAGGATTTGAGAGAAGGATCTGGAATTGAAAATTTCAAATCTCTCAAATATGAAACGAGGTCAGAGATAGAGCAACAAGAAATTGAAGATGTTGTTATTGAGAAAATGGGAAGATGGAAATACTCACTTGAAGAAATAGCTTCTCAAATCCTAGGAGCTTTATTAAACCCAATCAAGATGAGATGGTCCAATGCAAGGAAAACTGTCAAGGACATCTATGCTCAAACCTTAAGGCAATTGATGCCAAGTTTGAAAAATGCTGAAATAAATAAGGCATTGATAGAAAATGAGTCCAAGATGACACTAAAATTCAACAGTTGCTTAATTTTTATCAAGGATATAGAGTTGGTTGTGAAGAGTGTAGAATCTACTTGGAAAAAAATTTATCATCTTCACAAACTGAGTACTGAAACTATGATAATTAAAGATATTGAAGATGACAGTGATGAAGAAGATGAAGAAATAATTCAGATTGATAATGTTGAGACAGAAGAAGTAGGAAAAGAAGCTACCAAGGAAGTTGAGAAGAATGTTGAGGAAGATGATCCAATTTAGATAGCTACAGAGGTAATTGCCTCACTTCCTCACTCTCCAATAAAAATTGTTACATCTAGCCCAGAGAAAACTTCAAGTGTGATTGTGAAAACTCCCTCAGATACATCAAATGTCCAATCATCACTAGCACAGCTCAATGTATCAATGATAGAAGTGGCTACCACTTCATCTACCGAGCTTCAGCCTCCTCCTTCCACCAAGTTGTAGTCTTCTGTACCTTCTTCAATTTTGAGTTTTTTAGCAGTAAGTACTTCAGATTCTATAGTTGTAAATACTTCAGTTTTTGGTTTATCAATTTTCACTACAAGTCCTACTGTGTCTACCATAATTTCTACTACAAAGGCATTAAGTATAAAGACTCAACCGAGTACAAAATTTTTGAGCAAGAGTGTAGTAGAAGGTATAGATCTAGATGAGGAGATAGAAATTTCCCAATTATATTTTGCAAACCTCACTGCAGATCAAATGCAAATAGTTGGTGAGCTCCTCTAGAAGAAAGCAAAGTAGAAGAAACTAAAAGAAGAAAGAGATAAGGAATATAAGATCATTGAGGATGCCAAGAATATTTTGACAGAAGCTATAGGTGTTGAGCTTGATTCCTCTCAACACATTTTGTTGCAGTTAGGAAAAGTAGTTAACAAGTTCAATGATGATTCCTCTAGAATAGACAAGTTGCTTGAGAAGGCTGAGAAGAAGTTTGATAATAAAGTGCTTGAGCACATTGCTCAGCAAATAGCTATCAATCAGGCAGGGTTATCTTCAGTTTTGACTAGCATTGAGTCCTCCCATTCCAAGGTAACATCTCTTTTTGTCAAAGTTTGTAATGTTGCCAAGTTCTCAAAGGAGATCAAAGAAAAAATAAATAAGATTGATGAGGATCTAAAGATCAGTGCACAAAAGTTGCAACTTGAACCTAGTTCAAGCTCTGCACATCATATGACAGTCAGATTCCTATCTAATAAGCAGTTAGAATTATTGAAAGAAGATGCAAGGATCAGATCAACATTAATAGATATTTAGAACATGATCCTTCCCATCATGGATACAATGCAAAAGCATATTGCATACTCAAAAATATTGATCCATGACAATCAGTTTTCAATTGTAGATCACATGATTGAACTCTCTATAGAAGTCAAAGTTGCACTCCATACATGCAAGATTCTGCAAGAGAATTGGGATAGAACTCTAGCATTAATAAGTAAGGTACACTCTAATTTTCTCTCACATTTTGGCATCTCCATGTAAAATATTTGTATATACACCTTTGGCATTATTGTCAAAAAGGGGGAGAACGTATATAAGATAAATGAGATATGAAAGGGGGAGAAAATATAAATAGGAAATATGAGTATGAGGTGATACAAGATATTTGTATATATAATGTATGGGGAGACATGAAATGTATATACAATAGTATGACAAAGATAAATTTTGAAAAAAAAGAGACAGATTTAGCATGATTTTTTTTTGCGCAATAAGTGTTTTTGTCACTAATGCCAAAGGGGGAGATTGTTGGCATTAAATATGATTGTCATTACTGACAACACTTATTCATACTTTGCATGTTTATCGAGTAGAATAGTGTTTACCAAGCAGAATAGTGCTTATCGAGCAAAATAGTGTTTACCGAGCAGAACAGTGTTTACTGAGTAGAATAGTGTTTACCGAGTAAAACAGTGCTTACCAAGCAGAACACTGCTTACCAAGATTTGAAATGCTTACTGAGTTATCATCATCGAGTGATGAGATGAGTAGTGTTTACCGAGTGCCAGCATGGTAAATAGGGAATTCAGTCTCTATCCAGTGACACTATATCTACCGAGTCTCCAGTATATACCGAGTTTGAAACTACAACCAAGTGGTTAGTATGGACCGAGCCTCCACTTCTACTGAGTGCATGATGATGCCGAGTAACGTAGTGGATGTCAAGTATCAGAAAGTCACCGAGTTAGTTTGCAGTAACCGAGTCACTATATTTGGGTCGACTCAGTAATATTTGTGTTTTCTTGTTTAGAGCCAACTTTGCTATTATTTTATAATTATTTTGGATTGATATATAAATATTTTTTTGTATCATATCCAAAGTGAAAAAGGGAGAAGCAAAAAAGAGAAGAAAGGAAGAGATAAGTGAATTACAAAGGGATACAATAGTATAAGAAGTAGCAGAGACATATCTATCATAGAAGGTGATCAGTACATCAGAGAATCTCAATCATCAAGTACAGTTGTAAGAGATCTACTGTTTCATCCTAACAGGTGAATCAGCCCCAAATCCTTTAACCGAGTAGACTTAACAGTCTTTGCAAAAATCTCTTAACTAAGTGCATACTTCATTGTATGTTTGTAAATCCTCTAACAAGGTGGACCTAGCAGTCCTTATTGCTCCTAATAGGGAAGATCATCAGAAGTGATCATTGTAAGCCTTAACCAACAAACTTTATACTACAATATTGAAGTTTAGTGGGTTTCATCCCCACCCTAGTTTTACTTTCTATTTGGAAGGTTTCTGGGTTACCAAATCTATGTGTTCAAAGTGTTATGAATGTTTTATTCTTTCTATTACTCATACATATAGTTAGCTTATCAATCTAATGTTATTGAGAAAATGGTTGAGATCTAAAATTTGTAAAAGTTTTGAATTTACTGATTCACCCCTCCCCTCTCAGTAACCTAGCTAGTCTTGAATATTTCTAACAATATCATGCCTATGGATTGTTGTCATATTTTGTTGGGTAGACCTTTTCAATATGATAGATATTCTATATATGATAGGAGATTGCATAAATATACTATTTGGACTGATGGGAGAAGACAAATCTTGTTACCTTTGATTGAAGAGCTTGTTAATAGTGTTTGTACATCTATGAAAGTTTTCTTGATGGATGATTGGTTAGAATAATATCCTAGTAACTCAAGGATTGGACATCCTTTAACAGTGATTCATTGCTGAAAATCACCATGTATCTACTTAGAACATCATGATAGACTTCATTAAATGTATCAATCTAGGAATGTGAACTTGAGATGATGGCTACAAAGTTTATGCTTTAGTTCTTCTCAATAGTTATCACTACTAAAGTAAAAGCTATTGCTACAGGAGATTTATACTAGAAACTGAAACTAATGATTAACCTCATCTTGAAGCAAACAAACTTAATAGTAAATAGATAATGCTTGAGAAGTAAACCTATGTTGTAGGAAATAGTCAATGGTTCTGCTACCAGTGGCTGTAGGAGCAACAATACTTAACAACTTCAAAGAAACTTAACTGAATCCTACTTAAACATGAACATGGAATTCATCTCCCATGTGGGCTTCCATAGAAGTATGAATGAATTCTAACTCAGAGATTGAAATGAAGAACTATCATATATTCATTCAATAAAACATAAGTACAATATAGGATATCAAAGTATTTTTACTCTATTGTTGGATTATAGTATGAAATTATCAAAATGTCTAACTAGCTTGGAAATGTCAGTTCTAGCTTATTTAAAAGTAGCTAAGAAAAATAGAACTCCTACAAACTAGATCCTTCATTACAGATCATAGCAAATTTAGTTACAGGAACAACATCATCATTCATACAAGAAGATAAGCCATATTTAGTATTGTGAGAATATAGGAACATTGGCAACTAGATTGACTTGGACTGAATTAGCAACCGCAAAGTGATGGAAGGAGTGGAGCTATGATGAACTTTTGAAACAATTATCGGCCTTTAAAGACCCACTCATCCTTGAGTCCACTCTCCTTTCTAACTTATTCTTCCTGCAAAAGGTTAACATAACAAAATCCAAAACATGAATCCAAGGTAGAGATTATAATAAGTTTCCCTATTTTAACTTAGCCTTTTCATACAACTACAGGAGATGTACCCATTAAAGCTAGAGAAGAAAGATACCATATTTTATCATAACATTCATTAATCTATATATATATTTAGTCTTGTCCTTAAGTTTTATAAGTATCAAATATATATATAGCTAAAGCTTAGAAACATAAAAGACTATATAATGTTCATGAAAAACCATAAGATATTCAAGTCTGAACTTAGCAAATCATAAACAAAACATTCCATAATATTGACTCATCATTCCCCCTAGCTTAACTATTCATTGATCCTCCAACAAAATTTTTTTTTAACTTGGCTGTCAGTCTATAGTCAGCAGTTGTTCTTTGTCCAGTACCTCCCTCTGCATGACTCCAATAGAATCCCTTTGTTTCCCTATGTTTCTTCCATTTGTCCTTTTCCCTCTACATATCAAAACTATCTAGATTCTCTGAGCTTGCAAGTAAAGGAGACATTAGTAATGGAGGCTGAAAGGTTAATGGAATCTAGAAACTTTCTCTTTCTCTTCCCAATGCAATGTACGAAGGGGTGCATTATGTTTCCATAGAAAAATTGAGAGGTGAATGTGGTTCTATGTTCCTCATCTCTCTAGATAAACTATTACAGCACCACAGAATGGCATTTCTATCCTCAGGAAGTTTAGAATCCATCATCTTCTCATATGCATTAAATGCTTCATTTCTCATTGGATAAATGATCTTTCTACCTGAGTCAGAGGGGGCTATCCTTAACCAATTATAGTAGTAAGTTTTAGGATCTTTAGCTTTAGGCCTTAGAAACAAGGGAATGTCTAACTCCAAATCCCTATACACCTTAGCTTGAGTGTCCCAACTAATTTCATTCTACACCTAGGACATGAGGGCTCTGAGTTGAATATCCCCAACATAAAGCAAGGAATTCCAAACTCGGTCATTAGGGTTTGCTAGGTTGTGGAGATAAAGTTCACATAATAAATTTTGAATGGATGCGGGAGAGTTATGGAATGCTTGAGAAAACTGGGTAGGCTCTTGTAATGAGGAAGACCTCTCCTACATAATATAGGTCATTTGATAGTTTAATAGCCATTCCTTAAGAAACAGGGTATAGATAGGTGATGGAGATCTACAACCCATCAGGTCAGGAATTAAAGATGTAATTTTTTCAAGTTTCTCACTTAATTATTCTATCTTTTCCTCCTGAACAAGTGTTTCCTGATAATGAAGGTCCACTACCCTATTTAGTTCTTTGTGTTGATGTTTCCACTACTCCCTCTTAGTATTTAATTGCTTAGACAATGGGAAGATAATAGGTAACAAATAATTTGAACTAGATTGACCTGTTATTGAACTAGGGCTAGAATTGTTTGCTGTTGTAGGAACATATGACTTACCATTATTTTTCCTCTTCAAAGGATCTATATAGATGATCATAGCCCTCTTAGTGTTAGAACATTATTGAGCCACTAAAGCTAATGTATCTAACCCTTCATTCAAAATTTTCTCTACAACCTTATTGACAAGGTTTATGTCAATATCTAGATTTTCTTCATAAGGATCCCTTTCTGCTGCAAGAGACTCTACTGCAGGAGAGAACACTATTTCATTTGCTTCCCTGATGTAACTATCAAAATCATCACTTTCAAAATCATCTTCTTGAAAATTTCCAAAGGCTGATCCTCTCCTTCGAAACACATAAGCTTGCTCTTCTGAGCTGGAGTCATCTCCGATTATGATGACTTCTGCATTAACTGGCTTATCAGGAACCTACTCTATTTTAATATCATGACATTCCTCAAATGTATCCTATTCCATAATCTTAGTCCATTGTCCTTCTTGCTAAGAATTTTTAGCCTGTAATTTAGCTTCTTGCTGAATGTTTTCATCCTCTTGCTGGATATTTTTATCCTCTTCTTCCTTCTGCCCAGAATCTTGTGTTACATTTGGCTTATTAACTGGATTCTCCTCAGTTGTTTTTGACCTCTTCCTAGCACTTATCCTTAACGGAGTTTCCCCCATCTTTTCTAGAGCTTTTCTTTTTCTAGATGTGGTTGTGGCTGCAGGAGATGCCTTAGCCCACCGACTAGTACTAGGGTTAATTTTCTTTTTCTTATCCTTTGGAGAAACCATTTCTACTATAGGAGAAACTTCAACCTTTTCTATAGGAGTCTCTGATTCCTTTTCATGAGTTGATCTTAAAGTAGAAGAATTAGTGTAATTAGGGGAATTAGGGGTCCTAACCCTATATTTTTTCTTGGATGAAGAACACTGTCCTATTTCAATAAAAAAATTCCTAACCCCTTTAGTAGTTTTAACCCTTTGTCCCACTCTACGCCCAATTGGTTCAGCAGTAGGCTCCTTAAACCCGCGTAGCAAAAATTCCTCCCAGGAAATATCTGACTGTTATCTTAAGGCTTTTTCCACTGCCAATTTGATTAGATAGTGGTGAGAAACATAATTTCATTTACCCTCTTGGACTAGAATGGCTTGTTTTGACATAATACCAAACACAAAACAAGGGACATTGATAGGCCTGTTATCATGTCTCAAACAACTCAAGAATTTAAAGTGAATAGCATGCAAAAATGAATGCCTCCCTTTGTAGGTGAAATACCTAATGATACAAACTGCACATTGTTTAAATGATCAGGAAGAGATAATCGAAATGTATCTTGTTTTCTATCCACTTCAAGCAGCGGGTCTGTATGAAGAGTGAATTGAGCTCTGGAAGTAGTTGGGTCAAGATTCTCTGTAAATTCCTCACCTTCAAGCGGTAATCCCATGACCTCTACCAAAACTGACTGAGAAAATGGCACCTTCAGTCCTTTAACTGTAGCCACTCCTTCTTTCAAGGAGCTAAGAAACTGAAGTGCAACCTCGTCATCCCAACTAGTTAATTTCTCGACATCATCCATTCAACCCCTTGCCTAGAAATATGGCCTACAATTCTGGTCTTCGAGCAATTCACCATGCACAATAGGCTATCTTGTGATGAGGTCACCACCCATCATCTTGTTTCCAAGATACCCAAATAGAGTTGCAGGAAATAAAATAGACAACCAGAATTTTGGACAAGAAAGCTTGAAAGGCCGGTTGTAGGATGTTTCAAATTTGGAAATTTCTAGCAAACCAGCTTGATAAATGAGCTTATGAGTAACATAAATGCAAATTACCATGTTATCATTTCATAATTACTCATAATTACACTCCACAGAACTCGTACTCAACATAACTTGCCGCCTTAGTTTTATACGTGCAAAAGATAACACACATCACAATGATTTTCAAAAGTATCTAATTGTCATGTCCCCATTTTAAGATAGAATTTTAATAATAATTAGATAATAAAATATTATTAAATAAATAATGATAATAAAATCATATACTAATATTAATATTAAAATATAAAAATAAGAAATAATAATAAAATATTATTAATATATTATTATAATATAAATATAATAACATATATATAATCTATTATCAAAAAAATAAGATTTAAAATAATTAACTAATAATAAAATTACAATGAGTGAATAAATAAATAAAATTTACTACAAGGGAGAATATTGTAGAAAGTGTTGCCTTTCTAAATAGGATTTAATAATAGATGATAATAAACATAAAATAAATAAGTAAATAAATAGTATAATATAAATTAATATAAATTAACTAAATCTAATGAAAAATCAAGAGGTGTGTAATAAAGAGATGTGACTCTTTCAAAATAAGATATAAAAGGGAGAAGAGTTCATTTGAAAGAGTGAAGGAGAGAGGAGTTAAAGAGGGAGAAAAGAGAAGAGGAAGGGAATCAGAATAAAATAAGGGACTTTTTCAAAAGGTTGTAATAATGAAAGGATGTGACTCTTCAAAAAGATTGTAATTATGAATGGTTGTGACTCTTTGAAAAGGTTGTAATTAGGAAGTGTTGTGACTCTTCGAAAAGGGGAAAATAGGTGAGGAAACATCGATTGGCAAAGAATTAAATAATGAAAAAAAAACAATAGTCATTGATTAAGACAATGGTGAGGATAAGCATTAAATAATAAGAGGTAATAAAGATTGTAAATATATAGCACTTTTCCAAAAGAGAAGAAGAGCTTTGTATATAAAGGATATTCGCAGAGAAGAGGTATGTAGAAGAAATTAAATAAATTCTTATAAATTAATAGTCATGAGTATTATTGCATAGTGGTAATTATTTTAGACATATTACCATTTTGGGACTTATGATTATTATAGAGACCAAGTTAACCTTGGTAGAGGACATTCATTAAGAATGTTGAGTTTCTCTAAAAGAGGACTCAGAGAGACTAGAGGGCATTCTTTATGAATGTCAAGATTCCAAATTGGAATCTAGAGAGAGATTTATAGAGAATCTCTTAGAGGCAATATATATTGTAGTGGTTAATCATATGCATATGTTAGAGACAAGAGGCTTGGTTAGAGGTGGGATCTCTACCAAGTATTTATTGTTAATGAGTTCGCTCATTAATAGAGATCCTAGAGGCCTTAGAAGGGCACTCTCAATGTGATGGTTACCTAATTGAGATTTATTCTCATCAGAGAATTAGGAAAATCTGAGAAGAGTCTCTTTCTAAGGATTAGGTGTGTGTAGTATAGGATTAGTATTTAGATGATTTAGTATTTATTTATCTTGTTAATCACTCACAATTATTTTAATATTCATATATCTTGATATTATATCTTCATCTACTAACAATTGTTTCAGGTTTTAAACATCAAATACTCAAGATGGAAGCAGGGACATTAGAGTGGTATTAGAGCATGATCTTGCCGTCCTGCAGGGTAAAAGAGGATTTAGGAAAATAATTCATATGAAAGACTAATGTGAAAATCCATTTGAGATTGGAAGAGGTTCAATCATAGCCACAAAAACCACTTATGAATTTGGACTGAAAGATGTATATCTTTCAAATCAATAGAATACATTATCTAATTGCTTGAGGACAAGCAATTTCAGGAAGGGCGGACTGTCATGTCCCCGTTTTAAGATAGAATTTTAATAATAATTAGATAATAAAATATTATTAAATAAATAATGATAATAAAATCATATACTAATATTAATATTAAAATATAAAAATAAGAAATAATAATAAAATATTATTATTATATTATTATAATATAAATATAATAACATATATATAATCTATTATAAAAAAAAATAAGATTTAAAATAATTAAATAATAATAAAATTACAATGAGTGAATAAATAAATAAAATTTACTACAAGGGAGAATATTGTAGAAAGTGTTGCCTTTCTAAATAGGATTTAATAATAAATGATAATAAACATAAAATAAATAAGTAAATAAATAGTATAATATAAATTAACTAAATCTAATGAAAAATCAAGAGATGTGTAATAAAGAGATGTGACTCTTTCAAAATAAGATATAAAAGGGAGAAGAGTTCATTTGAAAGAGTGAAGGAGAGAGGAGTTAAAGAGGGACTAAAGAGAAGAGGAAGGGAATGAGAATAAAATAAGGAAGGGACTTTTTCAAAAGGTTATAATAATGAAAGGATGTGACTCTTCAAAAGGATTGTAATTATGAATGGTTGTGACTCTTTGAAAAGGTTGTAATTAGGAAGTGTTGTGACTCTTCGAAAAGGGAAAAATAGGCGAGGAAACATCGATTGGCAGAGATATAAATAATGAAAAAAAAACAATAGTCATTGACTAAGACAATAGTGAGGATAAGCATTAAATAATAAGAGGTAATAAAGATTGTAAATATATAGCACTTTTCCAAAAGAGAAGAAGAGCTTTGTATATAAAGGATATTTGCAGAGAAGAGGTATGTAGAAGAAATTAAATAAATTCTTATAAATTAACAGTCATGAGTATTATTGCATAGTGGTAATTATTTTAGAGATATTACCATTTTGAGACTTATGATTATTATAGAGACCAAGTTAACCTTGGTAGAGGACATTCATTAAGAATGTTGAGTTTCTCTTAAAGAGGACTCAGAGAAACTAGAGGGCATCCCTTATGAATGTCAAGATTCCAAATTGGAATCTAGAGAGAGATTTATAGAGAATCTCTTAGAGGCAATATATATTGTAGTGGTTAATTATATGCATATGTTAGAGACAAGAGGCTTGGTTAGAGGTGGGATCTCTACCAAGTATTTATTGTTAATGAGTTCACTCATTAATAGAGATCCTAGAGGCCTTAGAAGGGCACTCTCAATGTGATGGTTACCTAATTGAGATTTATTCTCATCAGAGAATTAGGAAAATTTGACAAGAGTCTCTTTCTAAGGATTAGGTGGGTGTAGTATAGGATTAGTATTTAGATGATTTAGTATTTATTTATCTTGTTAATCACTCATAATTATTTTAATATTCATATATCTTGATATTATATCTTCATCTACTAACAATTGTTTTAGGTTTTAAACATCAAATACTCAAGATGGAAGAAAGGACATTACAGTAATCATGGCAGAAAAATACAAGTATGACAGGAGAGAAGAATAAATATAAAGATTACATAAACATAATGACAAAAAAACTAATAAACTTTCCCCCCCCAGCTTAAGATATTGCAAGTGGGCCCTCTCTTGTAGGAATGACAAGGAATATGCTAAAATTAAAAAGAAAACAAATTAAAGTGGCATACCTTGAATTGTGTGCTAACTTGAAGTATTGGTGAGGTGGCAGTTGTTAATTATCCACAAATGAAAGAAAAATATGAGGTGGATGGATGGTAGACTAGAAATGAAGTGGAAATTTATTATGGAGAAGTGACTTTCTTGAAGAAAGTGTTTATTATGAAGGTGAAAAGATCATTTTAGTGTGAGGAAGGCAAATGAGCATAAATCTCATTATGAGTGGCTGCAGGAAGGGTTTCACCAATAGCGGAAGAGAATTGTTGTAGGAACTCATCCTTGCTCTGGGGTTTGTGATACAACTTCAATTAGTGACCATTGAATAGCAGTTTGAAAAGTACTGGATCAACTATGGAGAGCTAAACCATGCCATTTGGAAAGACTACAATTATCTCATATGGGCCAAGCCATCTGGTTTGGAATTTCCCTAGGTTATGCTAGTACTAAGAGTCATATAGGAGTGCCCAGTCTCCAATTGAGAACATTTTGTCCTTGACAAACTTGTCATTCCATTTCTTGTGTTGAGTTTGGATTAATTTAGTGTTATGTAGGGTAGATTTTCTCCACTCATCAAGGCCATTCAAACTCAGAACCATTTCTTGTTGTGTTGCAGTAAGATCCATCCCAAGATCAAGAGTTGTCTTAAGTGTCTTATGTTTGAATTCAATAAGCATGACTACAGAGTGACCATAGATAAGCTCAAATGGTGTAAAACCGGTTGTAGACTTCCATGTAGTTTGGTATGCCCAAAGTGCTTCAGGAAGTCAGATAGCCCAATCTTTCTTATGAATGGCTAATATTTTAGTGAGAATAAATTCCAACTCCCGATTGGTAACTTCCACCTACCCATTAGTTTGGGGGTGATAGGGTGAATATTTACCATGCCTGATGTTGTATTTCTCCATTAGAGCAGCAATCAAATTGGATAAACTGAGGACCTTGATCAGATTGAATCTCCCTTGGTACTCCAAATCTAGTGAAGATGAATTCATAAAGGAAATTTGCAACATTTTTATCCCTAGGGTGCTTCATAGGCTTAGCCTCAGCCCATTTTGTAACATAGTCAGTGCAAACAAGGATATAAGATTTACCTTGGGAAGAGGGCTCAATAGGACCAACAAAGTCAATCCCCTATTTGTTAAAGGGTGCAACAACTACATGTGGCTACAGGGGCATTTCATCTATCTTTTAGGCCTTCCCATGGGTTGGCATTTGTCACACTTTTTGGTGTATTGGGTGGCATCCTTGTAGAGACTAGGCCAATAATAACCTATAGTCAAAATCTTCAATGCTATTCATTTGGCAACAAAATGTCCACTGCAAGGTTCATCATGACATGCCTTGAGTATATCATAGGTTTCATCCTCTCAAATGTATCTTCTAGTTACTTGGTCAGGACCAGTATAAAACATGAATCCAAAAATCCATGAATAATTAAAGCTCTTTTTAGTTAACAACCTTCTTTCTTTAGTAGAGAAATGAGCTGGAGTCTTACCAATTGTGAGATAATTGACAATATCGGCATACCAAGGATTGTGTGTAGTCAACAAGAAAAGATGTTCATCAGGAAAACTGTCATCAATTGCTGCAGGATCATCAAGTAGATGCAACCTAGAAAGAAAATCAGCGACCACATTGGTTTTACTAGGTTTATCTATGATGGTAATGTCAAACTCTTGCATAAGTAGAAACTAGTGAGCCAATCTACCAGAGATTATAGGCTTGTTCATGAGATACTTAATAGTAGAATGGTCAGTATGCACATAGATCTCATATCCAGTAATGTAGTGTCTGAATTTATTCAGGGCATAAATGACAGCAAGAAGTTCTTTTTCAGTGACAGTATAGTTAAACTTAGCACCTTGCAAATTCTTACTGATAAAGTAAATTGCATGCTCAACAAAGTCCACCTTCTAGCCAAGCACAACTCCAATAGCATAGTCTAAGGCATCAGTATGGATGTGAAAAGGTAAACCCCAATTAGGTCCTCTCAACACTGGTGCTATAGTGATAACTTCTCTAAGTTGCAGGAAAGACTTTGCACACTTAGAATCCCAAGAAAATTTATCATCCTTCTTGAGCAAGTTATATAGTGGTACGAAAAGCTCACTAAAATCCTTTATAAGCCTTCTATAATACCTGACATGTCTAAGAAAACTACGCACATCTTTTTTTTTTGCTAGAGTAGGTAATGTGTTGATTACTTCAATCTTGGCAGGGTCCACTTGAATACCTTTTGAAGAAATGAAATGTCCTAAGACAACCCCTTCTTCCATCATCATGAAGAACTTTTCACTATTAAGAGAGAGGTTATAATCATGACATATCTGAAGGAATTTCTCCAAATTTTCCTTGGCCTCATCAAAAGTATGCCCATAGGTGGTAAATTCATCCATGTAAATCTCCATGTAATCAGTAGAGATATTTGAGAATATACTAATCACAGCTCGCTAGAAGGTAGCAAGGGCATTACACAAACCAAAAGGTAGCACTAAATAGGAAAATGTACCCCATGGGTAGGTAAATGTTGTCTTCTCCTGATCCTCAAGCGCAATTTGTATCTGATTATAACCACTAAATCCATCCAGAAAAGAGATGCATTTCTTTCTAGCTAAGTTATCAAGGACTTGATCTATGAATGACAATGGAAAGTGGTCCTTCTTAGTGGCTATGTTAAGCTCTCTATAGTAAACACAAACTCTCCACTTTCCTCCTTTTTTAGGCACTATGATAGGAAGAGAGACCCACTGACTATAAAAAATGGGATAGATGAATCCAACATTTAGTAACTTCTGCAGCTCATTCTTTACTATATCCCTTAGAGCTAGGTTTACCCTTCCCTGAGGTTGGAAAATAGGTCTGAAATTAGGGATGATATAAATTTTGTGAGTACAGATCTTAGGGTCTAGACCTTTCATGTCATTATAATCCCAAGCAAAGGCTAATTGATGCTCTTTTAGAAGCTGTAGGACACCTGTCTATTGAGAGAGAGTTAAGGCACTATTTACATTTAACTTGCACCCTGAGCTAACTTCTAGCTTAGTGACCTTTTCTACCATGGACAGCTAAGAAATTAGGAAAGACTCCATTTCATGAGGTAGTAATGTATGAATAAATTTAAAAGTTTTTGAATACTGTAGGGCATCAATAGGTGGTAACAAGGTGTTAAGGACACAGTCCTCTTGGGAACACACTTGGAGGAAATTATTTCATCTTCCTCCCTAGAAGCTACAAAAGGTTTCTTGGATATCATCATTAACTGACAAATGGAATTAACCTTAGGTTCAGTATCATCCAAATCTAGCCAGATTATCTAGTCATCTTGAAATAGAGGTTGAGTTGGGGAATACAGAGTCAGATTTTTAGTGTTGACTCCATTGGATATAGTCATTTTCCCTGACCAACAAGCTATATAGGCATCTACAGTAGCTAGCTAAGGCCTTCCTAGTATTATTGGATACCCACCCATGTTAGCCTTTAGAGAAAAGACAAAAAAGTCAACCAAATATTCCCAAGAATTCAAGGTGACTATTACATCCTCTACCATCCCATCAGGTGTAATGATGGAACTATCAGCAAGCTAAAGGATGGTTGGGGTGTCCCTAAGACCAATGATATGTAACTAAGACATTACTTCCTTGGTCATGAGATTTATGGATGAACCTAAGTCAACTAGAGCATTTTGGACTTGCATTCATTGAATAGTGACTGTAACTACAGGGCTACCAGGATCAGAATACTTGAAAACTGTCAATTTCTCCAACATTAGATCAGACAACTGGCCTAGGACATGGATGGTTTTGGGATCCTTTTTCTTCCTCCCAAGTTTCTTGATACAAGCTTCCTTGATGGCTTTAGTATATGTAGGTACTTCATTTATGGAATCTAATAGGGGAATCTTTACTATCATTTGCTTTAGTTGGGCAAGCAAATCCAACACTGCTTGATTTTCCACTAGCTTAACTTGTTCCTCCAACCTTTGAGGAAATAGGGTTCTTGTGCTATAGGAGTAGTAGGTTGGACTGGTACCTTAGTTGGTTCTACTGAGACATCCTCAACTTCAATAATAATAGGCTGCTATGGAGGAGGAAGAGTTGTGCCAAATCTTAAATGGATATTATTCAAGGAAATTGCATAGCTCTACTATTGCATTGTTGGTTTAGCATTGTTGGGATTCAAAGTAGGCTGAGCAATTGAGTCTGTTTAGGGGAAGTAGTATTGGCTATAGGAGGAGGCATCATAGCTGACTGCTAAGGTGGTGGCAGCAAATTTGGCTGGTTGGATTGGTTCATCCAATTGTGTGGTTGTTGTCATCCCTGCTATGACTACTGCCAAGGTTGCTGAGGTTGTGACCAACGCTATTGAGATTGTTGCCATCCTAGCTGATGTTGCTGCCAACCATGTTGAGGTTGTTGCCAATCTTGCTAAGGTTGTTGCCAATTCTATTAATGATGCTGCTAGCCTTGCTAAGATTGTTGCCAACCTTGCTGAGGCTACTGCCAACTATTATACCCACTAAATCCACTATGTTGTTGATTTTTCCATGCATTAGTATTATTAAAATTTTGAAGAGGATCTTCGGAATACCAAGTCTCTGAGACCATGACCTTCACTGGGAAATTTAGAGAACCTTTTTGTTCTCATCAATGGCTTTGAACTCGGTAGGCATTGGTTGGGACTCCAAGCTTGCA